>JAXDDW010000150.1:860000-1012445 GCA_034670385.1 Hoplostethus mediterraneus
TGTTTCCAGCGTGGATGGAAGTTCCCCACCATCCTTTAAAAGAGGAGGTGCCAGTTTATCACAAGATGGATGAATCGTAATGGAATGAAACAAGTTGAACACAAACAAGCACAAAAAGGCAATTAACCAGTTTTGGAAACGGTTTTGAACTGAT
Organism: Hoplostethus mediterraneus; assembly: GCA_034670385.1. NCBI lineage: Eukaryota > Metazoa > Chordata > Actinopteri > Trachichthyiformes > Trachichthyidae > Hoplostethus > Hoplostethus mediterraneus. The sequence goes on from JAXDDW010000150.1 coordinate 860,155, forward strand.
ATCAGGAAGACGCTTTTATTTTGGCGTTACATTATATTTGAAGTTTTCAGCGTTGGTGCCACTAGCCTGAGCATCATCCTGTTTGTATGATCCAACAGTCTGAAACCGCCGACATTCACACTGTCAAGCGAGGGCGGTGATTGGTTAACGATGTTGCGCCCTTTTCCGAGGAGGCGCGTCATCGTCTTCAACATGGCCGACTTCGGGGTTACGTCTGTTATTGATCATTCTGACGCCGTTTCTGAGCTGGAACAGGAAGCTTTTTATTGACGGATATCATGTCTTGCGTCATGTGGACAGATTGAGACTTCATGATTGGTTCCCAGTGACAAAAGCTCATCATCCAATCAGCAAAGACCCCTCCCACTGGCCCTGCATGACGTCACTTCATTAAAGACGTCGGTGCCAGACGGTATAGAGATGGTACCTCTGCAGTCCTTTCACATTCAGATTTATGATCTATGCCCTCTACTGATTTGCGTCGTGGGTATTTCTGCGTGAGTCTGGGATGTCCCACACCCCTTGAACCTCACTGTCACTCCAGTGTGTAACTGCATGTGAAGCAGAAACAGCAGCTTGCTCGTCTCAACCCGTCGCTGGAGGAATAAAGGTTCACATATATAAGCTCCTCCAGCGTGACAACCCCGTCCGACAGGCTCTCCCACTCTCAGAAATTGGCAGCGCAAATCAAGCGCGCCTTAAGTCCTCCTGAACGAGAGGAGCGCCGAGCGGTGTTGGTGGAGGACTGCGGATTAAGACCCGGAACGATGGCGGCAGACTGGCAGCACACACACACACATATACACTCACACACACACGCGCACACACACACACACTCACACACACACACACTCACACCACCAACTCTGAATAAAACTGTCTCTTTCTCCGGCAGAACAAAACGAACAGCCGAGCATTACACCCTGATATTTACCGCTCGGTGGCAAAGCTTGAAAAATTCATGAGGACCCCCCTTCTCTCTCTCTCTCTCTCTCTCTCTCTCTCTCTCTGTCTCTCTCTCTCTCTCTCTCTCTCTCTCTCTCTCTCTCTCTCTCTCTCTCTCTCTCTCTCTCTCTCTCTCTCTCTCTCTCTGTCTCTCTCTCTCTCTCTCTCTCTCTCTCTCTGTCTCTCTCTCTCTCTCTCTCGTGTCAGTTTCAATTTAATTATTTTATTGGCAAGACTCTTAGTCTTTCTCTCTCTCTTTCTCTTTCTGTCTGTTCTCTTTCTTCCATTCATATCACTCTCTCTCTCTCTCTCTCTCTCTCTCTCTCTCCCAGTAATCCCATTGTGCCCCAGTATTTCCCAGTATCCTCCAGTATCTCACCAATATCCTCCCAATATCCTCCCAGTATCCTCCCAGTATCCCCCCAGTATCCCAGCATAGCTCCCATCACTGTAAAACTGGACTCTTCCTCTTTTCTCTACATGTTTGCTGGCCAGATTATTTATGTGTTCAAGATGGCCGGTGTGTGTGTGTGTGTGTGTGTGCGCCTGTGTGTGTGTGTGTGTGTGTGTGTGTCCCATTGACCCCAGTCTTACTCGGCTGTGTTGCTGCTTGTGTGTTCCAGTTCCTCTTCCTGTCTGAGGTGCTGCAGTGGCGAGCCCAGACGACCCCGGACCACATCCTGTACACGCTGCTCAACTCCAGGGTACGACCCGCCAGCACACACACACACACACACACACACACACACACACACACACACACACACACTAATGTTCTCTGCGGTGAGGTTAGGACCCGCCTCCTGTCAATCACAACCACAGTGAGACTCTATGAAGACCTGCTCTGAGCTGATCTCATTGGATGAGGACAATTTAAAATGCAGACTGAAAGACTGAAGTGGAATAATGTCAGGAGCAGAAATCACCATTGATCAAAGCATCAGATGTGACTGTAACCACGGTGACAGGAAGGAACCACAGTCAGTAATATAATAAAGTTATGATCCCGAGAAAAGCATGTTTTTGTTACTTCATGATAATAAGAAAATTAAATCATGATCATGAGAAAACAAAGTTTGATCTCAAGATAACAAGATTACATTTATGAACAGGTTGATTTTATTTTGTTGATATATATATATATATATATATATATATATATACTGTATATACATCTATATGTTGCTTTTTGTGTTCTTATATAATATTTCCCCCCCCAATAGATTAGAGTAGAATAGAGTAGAGTGAAGTAGAGTAGCGTAGATTAGAGTAGATTAGATGAAGACGTTGTCGCTGCAGCATCACCAGTAGGAGGCAGCAGAGAGAAACTAGGATAGAAATGAGAATCTGGAGTATTAAACACAATACAGCCAATAAATACAGCAGAATGACATTTTAAGTTAAAATATGTGAATGAAAAAAGATGAAAACACAAAGAAATATGAATTTGCAGCATAAACAAGGTGAATTAAAAGTACGTACGGTATGAAAAATAAATTCAGAATGAAACTAAAACTAGTGAATATGAGTGACAGCCGGTGGCGTGCAGGATGATGTTGATTTGACATCAGGGATGATTTATTAATCTGTCCAGCTCATCTCCACTGTGAAGGAGGTTGTCATGACAACATGATCGCTGGTTGTTTACAGCAGCCTGAACCAAGAGGCTGCAGTGGAAAATATGACATGACATCTGCTGACACTCAACGCTGATCCAATGTGTCAATCATCCTCCTGCTGTGTGTGTGTGTGTGTGTGTGTGTGTGTGTGTGTGTGTGTGTGTGTGTGTGTGTGTGTGTGTGTGTGTGTGTGTGTGTGTGTGTGTGTGTGTGTGTGTGTGACCCCCCTCCAGGGTACGATAGCCAGCTCTCTGACTTGTGTTCAGCTCCACAAGAGAGCAGAGAAGATCGCCGCCATGCTGGCTGAACGGGGCCACCTGCAGGACGGAGACCACGTGGCGCTGGTCTACCCTCCCGGTAAATACCGACGGGTCCCACAGACCTGGAGGATGTTGAACGTACACGCTGAATGAACTGCTGGGGTCGGGGGTTCGATTCCCACTGGGCGAGTCAATGTAGTGGTTTCATCCAGCGAGCAGCAGGAGGTTCAACGTCAACACAAACAAATATTTTCACAATAAGATGTCATGGCACAGTTCAAGCTTTTAATTAGCACTCTTTACACGTTTAACAACAGTATACTTTCTTAACGCAAAGCACTTTGTTTCAAAACGCTGAATTTAGATTTTCTATTTTTATAATTGCACTTGACTTTTATTTTCCTATCTCTGCTTTTAATTATTTTTAATTAAATTATTTCCTTTTAATGTAAAGCACTTTGCACTGCATGTTTTTGTATGAACGGTGCTGTACAAATACAGTTTGTTAGTAGTAGTAGCAAAAAAACATTAAAACAGTTGTGTAAACTGTTCTGGACTGATGCCAGAACGATATTTAACTGGTTCCTCAACGCTAAATAGCTAAATATCGCTGATGCAGGCAGCAGAGATGGACTGCGTCTGTCCAGCGTCTGTCCAGCGTCTGTCCAGCGTCTGTCCAGCGTCTGTCCAGCGTCTGTCCAGCGTCTGTCCAGCGTCTGTCCAGTGTCTCTTCAGCATCTGAGTGTTTTCTGGTTTTAAAGTGACTCAGAACTTTAATGCGTCTCACTTTCATGCCAGGAATCATTTTGCCAGACGAGGTTTTACTGCTGTTACAAAAGGCAGACGTCTTATTTTGAAATGAACACACCAACATGAACACACCAACATGAACACACCAACATGAACACACAACATGAACACACCAACATGAACACACCAACATGAACACACCAACACACCAACATGAACACACCAACATGAACACACCAACACACCAACATGAACACACCAACATGAACACACCAACATGAACACTAGAACATGAACACACCAACATGAACACACCAACATGAACACACCAACACACCAACATGAACACACCAACACACCAACATGAACACACCAACATGAACACACCAACATGAACACACCAACATGAACACACCAACACACCAACATGAACACACCAACATGAACACACCAACACACCAACATGAACACACCAACATGAACACACCAACATGAACACACCAACATGAACACACCAACATGAACACACCAACACACCAACATGAACACACCAACATGAACACACCAACACACCAACATGAACACACCAACATGAACACACCAACATGAACACACCAACACACCAACATGAACACACCAACATGAACACACCAACATCAACACACCAACACACCAACATGAACACACCAACATGAACACACCAACATGAACACACCAACATGAACACACCAACATGAACACACCACACCAACATGAACACACCAACATGAACACACCAACATGAACACACCAACATGAACACACCAACACACCAACATGAACACACCAACATGAACACACCAACATGAACACACCAACATGAACACACCAACACCAACACACCAACATGAACACACCAACACACCAACATGAACACACCAACATGAACACACCAACACCAACACACCAACATGAACACACCAACATGAACACACCAACATGAACACACCAACATGAACACACCAACACACCAACATGAACACACCAACATGAACACACCAACATGAACACACCAACATGAACACACCAACATGAACACAGCAACATGAACACACCAACACACCAACATGAACACACCAACATGAACACACCAACACACCAACATGAACACACCAACATGAACACACCAACAGCTCCAATGTCTTCGCTTCCATATGAGAACACCGCTAGAGCCCAGAGGCATGCTGGGAAGTCGGGTTACGGAGGGAACTTGAGGAGGATGAGACGCAGCATTCTAATGTTCTCCTTTTTTTCCCTCCCTCCATCTCCACCTCCTCCTCCCTCTGCCTCCCCTTTCTCCCCCTCCTCATCCCTCTCTTCCTCCCTGTCCCTCCCCTTGTCCCATCTCCCCCTCTATCCATCTTCCCCTCATCTCCTCTCTCCTCTCCTCTCCTCTCCCTTCCTCCCTCTCCTCCTCCTTGCCCTACCCGACTTCGCTCTTTTTTCCCCTCTCTTCCTCCCTCGTTCCTTCCTCCTCCCCATGTTCCTCCTCTCTCCTTCCCCTTCCCCTCCCTCTCCTAACCCTAACCCCCATCCTTCCCTCTTTCATCCCTTCCTTCCCCTCATCTCCCCCTCCATCCCATCTTTCCTCCCTGTTTCCCACTTGTCCTCGTCCTCCTCCTCCTGTTCCCCTCTATCCTTTCCTCCATCTCCTCATCCCTGTCTTCCTCACCCCCTTTCTCCCCTCCTTATTCCCTTACCTCCTTCATGCTTCCTCTTTCCTCCCTCCTCCTCCTCCAGGTATCGACCTGATCGTGGCGTTCTACGGCTGCCTGTACGCCGGCTGCGTTCCCATCACGGTGCGGCCTCCTCACCCCCAGAACATCTCCACCACGCTGCCCACCGTCAAGATGATCGTGGAGGTAAAACGCTGCGTCAGTCCAATGATCAAACTTCAAACCGTCTCAGATTCAGGAACAAATTTACATTCATTCATTTGCACAAAAAAAGTATAAAGTCGTAGAAAAATAGATGAAATGAAACACGAAGGAACCATGAAGATGTTAGTAAAACATAAAACATGTTAAATGTGAAAATAAAGACAAAAAACAAAAACATCAAGAAAGTTAAGAAGTTTAAAAATGAAAGAGGAAACAACAACAATAATTTAATGAAAATATAAATCTGGTTAACTAGTGAAATATAACAGCCTGTGTAAATGTTTCAGCCAATCAAAACAAGTCGTCGTTGCTTCTCTCCCGACTCCTCTGGTTCCTCTTCCTCATAGTTAGTCGTCTTCCTCTCACATGAGCTAGTGAAGATGAGGATGACTCATCTGACAGCAGCAGTAGAGGGAACTGACTGACGGGGAGTAACAGACATGATGTTAGTCTGCTAATGAAAACGTTTAACCACCTGCTCCATGTGCTCCTTGGGGTCCTGGTGATGTGATCCTGACGGTCTGGAAAATAAAACGACCTTTAGTCCGTTATTCAACACGTCAACAGTAAAGATCCCGGCCGGCCAGTCGCCGCCCCGTCGCCGCCTCGCTGCCAAACACTAAATCACATCTCGCACATCGATCTCGGAGCGGGATGCCCGGGACAAACAGAGGAGTTCAAATCAGAAAACCAACGAAGGGCAGCGAGGAAGAGGAGGGGAAGCCGGGAGAACCGCCAGCGCTCTGGAGAGACGAATCAAAGTGACGACACGGCTCGTTCATGTTTCAGGAGAGCTGGCCGGCGAGTGTGTTGAGGTCAGGGCTGACAGGACGAGTGTGTTGAGGCCGAGTGTGTTGAGGTCAGGGCTGACAGGACGAGTGTGTTGAGGCCGAGTGTGTTGAGGTCAGGGCTGACAGGACGAGTGTGTTGAGGCCGAGTGTGTTGAGGTCAGGGCTGACAGGCCGAGTGTGTTGAGGTCAGGGCTGACAGGCCGAGTGTATTGAGGGTCAGGGCTGACAGGACGAGTGTGTTGAGGTCAGGGCTGACAGGCCGAGTGTGTTGAGGGTCAGGGCTGACAGGCCGAGTGTGTTGAGGTCAGGGCTGACAGGCCGAGTGTGTTGGGGTCAGGGCTGACAGGCCGAGTGTGTTGAGGCCGAGTGTGTTGAGGTCAGGGCTGACAGGCCGAGTGTGTTGAGGTCAGGGCTGACAGGCCGAGTGTGTTGAGGCCGAGTGTGTTGAGGTCAGGGCTGACAGGCCGAGTGTGTTGAGGTCAGGGCTGACAGGACACCTACCCCTACTGACCGATGGACACCAACACCTTAGAAACAGGTTCTGGTAGGAATGAAGGTTTTGGAGCTTCTTGCTCCCAGCAGACTTTGGTGTTTAACAGGATTTATGCTAGCAGCAGGACGAGGTGACGAGGTGACGAGGTGACGAGGTCGCTCTTTCCAAAGTGGATTTAAAGTAATTTGGAATATAACTCAACTTCTTCTAGTCAACCTTAAGTCAGATCAGCGTCCTGGCTCTTATTTCCGTGAGTCTTCTGGGTCAGGGTTTCGTCTTCCCACCTATAAATCTCACCGTTTGGGTCCTGGACCGGAGATCAGGCTGCGTATCGGAGGACGATGTGTCGCCCCAGGTGAACTCTGCTCAGGTGTTTTCCCTCTGGAGAGAACAACAACAACAACAACAACAACAACAACAAGAAGTTACTAAACTATTCTCATGGTGCATCGATGTCGGTCGTGTCTTATTTTCAGTTACTTCAAAGTTAAAGCCCCCTTTTTTCACGTGCTGTTTCCGTTATTTTGTCTGCCTCCTGTGCGTCGTAACGTGTTGTAATGATTTGTGTTTATTTGTTTGTGAGTTGTTGTTTTTTTGCTGCTTCAATAAGCTGAAACCACGTCGTCGTCCTGCAGGTCAGCCGCTCGGTGTGTGTGATGACGACTCAGCTGATCTGCAAGCTGCTGAGGTCCAAGGAAGCCCTGGCCGCCGTGGACGTCCGGACCTGGCCTCCCGTCCTGGACACAGGTACACACACACACACACACACACACACACACACACACACACACACACACACACGCTGATGCTGTGTTTTGAGTCCAGTTAACTTGATGTTGGTTTCCCTTCAGATGATTTGCCAAAGAAGAAACCTCCTCTGCTGTATAAACCGTCCAACCCCGACACCCTGGCCTACCTGGACTTCAGCGTCTCCACCACCGGCATGCTCGCTGGAGTCAAGGTACACACACACACACACACACACACACACACACACACACACACACCAATACATGTAAAGGAAAGCTGGTAGCTGAAGTGACAACTTGATGACTCAGTTCCTCCTGTTACAGATTCACATCTAAAGTCTTAAATTCAGTTTTAGATGTCTCGAAAAAATTGTGGGTTTTTTCTTCCGTTGAGAAAACACTCCAGTCATGCAGAACCACATTCTGACTGATGTCCAGTGGAAATGGGTCTTATATTCACTTCTAACTGGCATTAAAATGGTCTTAAAGCATCTTCAGTTTAAGTCGATGCAACTTGAATTTTCCTGAAACACCGGAAACCAGAAAGTTCCACACCTAGTTTTAAGAACAAGGCGATGTAAAGGCTGGATATGAGGCTGAATGACGTGTCAACATGGCCGCCGAGTGTTTCACGTGTCCGACCTGTGTGTCCGTCTCCCGTCCGTCCAGATGTCTCACACAGCCACCAGTGCCTTCTGCCGCTCCATCAAGCTGCAGTGTGAGCTGTACCCGTCCAGAGAGGTCGCCATCTGCCTGGACCCCTACTGCGGCCTGGGCTTCGTCCTCTGGTGCCTTTGCAGGTCAGATTAAACACACACACACACACACACACACACACACACACACACACACACACACACACACACAGACTTTGCACTTTGACACTGTTTTGTTTTCACCTACTACATCCACTGCATTCTCAAGGCGGGATGAAGATGAGGAAGTATTGAGATGGTTTAGACAGGAGTTCTGCCAAAACTCAATGTTAGGAAGATATTGTTCTGATGTTGTACACTTTGTTATGTGGGTACAAGTTATGTTATATACAGTCAGGAAGAAAGAGAAGAAACCTTGGCAACCCTTTCTCAAACCCTCTCCGGACGGCGTTAGGGTTACCCGGCGAGGTACAAACCTGTCAGTGACTTCCTCGGTGAAACTTCTGCTTGAAATGACCTTCTGTATTCCAACGGCCCGACATGTAGATAACATCACACATAATATAACCGAGCAGCATCACTGTCTAGATGAGATGAAACTTCATCGCCCCCGTGGGGAGATCAGGTCGCTGCAGCAGCAGAGGTAGTAAGACTAGAATATCAGCACGTTAACACAGTGTAAAATAAACAGTAAAAGGAAGTGACTGGAGCCAAGAGGAACAGAAGAAGAGAAAGTAGTGACTGCAGGAGCGTCTGGTGATGAGGAGACGCTAGGAGAGTTTGGCCAGTTCTGCTGGACTCTGCTGGACTCTGCTGGACTCCGATATTTGACTGTCCAGACGACCGATGTGCAGGGAAACATCTGATGACCCCCTGGGGAGACTGACTGCAGGATAGGGGCCCTCATAAGGAGTGGTACTGTACTCAGGCTTTATCACCATGCTGATGATGTGACCAACTACTGATGGTTCATATCAGCAACCATGAAATATTAAAGATAACTTCATGTACTTTTCTCGTTACTCCAGATGAAGATAGCTGATGCTTACTTATGATAACTGATGGTAACTTATGTAACTTATTGTAACTCACGGTAACTCATGGTAACTCATGGTAACTTATGGTACTTGATGATAACTCATGGTAACTTATGGTACCTGATGATAACTCATGGTAACTTATGGTACTTGATGATAACTCATGGTAACTTATGGTAACTTATGATAACTCATGGTAACTTATGGTACTTGATGATAACTCATGGTAACTCATGGTAACTTATGGTAACTTATGATAACTCATGATAACTCATGGTAACTCATGGTAACTTATGGTAACTTATGATAACTCATGGTAACTCATGGTAACTCATGGTAACTTATGATAACTTATGGTAACTGATGGTAACTTATGATAACTTATGATAACTCATGGTAACTCATGGTAACTTATGATAACTCATGTTAACTCATGGTAACTTATGATAACTCATGGTAACTCATGGTAACTTTTGGTAACTTATGATAACTCATGGTAACTCATGGTAACTTATGATAACTTATGGTAACTCATGGTAACTCATGGTAACTTATGATAACTCATGGTAACTTATGATAACTCATGGTAACTCATGATAACTCATGGTAACTTATGGTAACTTATGATAACTCATGGTAACTCATGGTAACTCATGGTAACTTATGGTAACTGATGGTAACTTATGATAACTCATGGTAACTCATGATAACTCATGGTAACTCATGGTAACTCATGGTAACTTATGATAACTTATGGTAACTGATGGTAACTGATGATAACTTATGATAACTCATGGTAACTCATGATAACTCATGGTAACTCATGGTAACTTATGATAACTCATGGTAACTCATGGTAACTCATGGTAACTTATGATAACTTATGGTAACTCATGGTAACTTATGATAACTCATGGTAACTCATGGTAACTCATGGTAACTTATGATAACTCATGGTAACTCATGGTAACTCATGGTAACTCATGGTAACTCATGGTAACTTATGGTAACTCATGGTAACTCATGATAACTCATGGTAACTCATGGTAACTCATGGTAACTTATGATAACTCATGGTAACTCATGGTAACTTATGATAACTTATGGTAACTCATGATAACTCATGGTAACTTATGATAACTCATGGTAACTCATGGTAACTTATGATAACTTATGGTAACTCATGGTAACTCATGGTAACTTATGATAACTCATGGTAACTCATGGTAACTTATGGTAACTGATGGTAACTTATGGTAACTGTGAGCACTTACAGGTTATTACTACATCATAACCCTTCTCAGACAACCTTTTAAACTGAGGTAAAATACTTGTCTACATACTTTAGTTAAAGTTACTGACTTCAAAGAAAAGTCCAAATAGTACAAGTACACAAAAAAGTACTTCATTACAGTAACAAGAGTAAATGTAACTAGTTGCATTTCCTTACCAGCCTCTCTCTCTCTCCCCCCCTCTCTCTCTCTGTCTCTCTCTCTCTCTATCCATCCTTCTCTCCCTTTACATGCCAGACCTCCTTTTCCTTCTCTTCTAATATCACACTCCTTTCCTGTTTTGCCCTGCTCTCTTCCTCTTCTTCCCTCCCTCCTTTCCTCTCCCTCCTCATGTCAGCTCTTTATATTATGGAAAATAATATGACATTATGGAAATATCACAGCGGCCAAAAACCAAGAGGAGTGAAGAGAGAGAGCGAAGCTGTTTTTCATGCCACGTGGCGTTGGAAGTCGCCAGGCAGCCTCGGTTCGCCTCACTGCAGAGATTGACTTATTCTTTGAATCGAAAGTGCTGAATGTGTTATGGAGTCAGATGGAGTCACTGGGTTTATGTAGTTTGGTGTAGTTGTGTAGTGTTCTCTGCAGTGTGTACTTGTTGATGGTGGTATAATTCTCTTATTCTCTTATTATCTATTGAGTTTCGGCAACTCAATAGTTGGCAACTTCACACATCGGTGGCCCCTAGTGGCAGTGGGAAGTAACTGTATTTTTGAAGGACTTCATTACTCAGAAATACTGTTATGGAGATATCAGTATCAACTGAATGTCTTCTTCTGTGGTGGGGTAGAAGTGGTAAAGAGGTTCAGCCATCGTTGGGGAGCTGGACAGAGTGCTCGCTTGCTTTTTAGGAAAAAGTTTTGGATTTTGTTTTTGCTCTTAAGATTCAATTCATCACTTCCTTTATGGAGAAGATTTGAAGAACACCGTTTTTAATATAAGAATATACTGCTAGACATATTGGAAAATATAAATATATATCATATATATATATAAAATATGGTGAAAATATTTCCTTGATGTATTATTAACATTTATTGTTGTTAGTGTTGTTGTATTTGTTGTTATTGTAACTGTTGTTTAAAACTTAAAATCCTGTTTTTAATTCATGTCTGGAATTATTATTGCTTATTTTATTGGCTTTTTAAATTATCGTTTTATTGTCTGCAAAGCCAAGTGCTACACAAACTGAATTTATTGTTTTGTCACATTTTTGGTAGATATGTCATTTTGAAAGTGGTCTCTCTGTCCAGTGTGTACTCAGGTCACCAGTCCATCCTGATCCCCCCGTCAGAGCTGGAGGTGAACCCGGCTCTCTGGCTGCTGGCCGTCAGTCAGTACAAGGTCCGCGACACGTTCTGCTCCTACAGCGTCATGGAGCTCTGCACCAAAGGCCTGGGCCTGCAGACCGACTCACTGAAGGTAGGGGGCGCTCTCCTTCTACAAATATATACGCTTTACATTATAGGAACTTATCTAGAGAGACTTGCAATAAGATAATATTTCTCACAATCACTGAGAAATCGCTGTGATGCCCGTTTATATTGTGAGTTATAGCATATATCTGTATGATATTTTTTAACTAATTTTTAATGAAATTGAAAGTTTGCATCACTGTGTGTTTTTTGAGTACGTTTCATGACCACGGGACTCAACATATACATTCAAAACACAATATATTATTTCTGGAACGCATGTTGTCAAATCAGAAAATGAAGCTGTTTTTCTTGTTGGCATTTTGTTGATTGAAGATTCTCTTCCGAAATCAGCAATGAGGTTTATGGTGGCACACAGGAAGTAGAGAGAAGAAAGAAACCCCATGTCTCACCCCATATGAAACAAATCAAGATGACAAACACAAATTGTGATGTGAATTGCATAACAGAAACCAAATTTCAGTTAAATTTGGTTGAGCTAAATTTGATCTCTCCTTACCCCCTCCACCTCCCTCGCCCCCTCTCAGTCTCGAGGGCTGGACTTGTCTCGGGTGAGGACTTGTGTGGTGGTGGCCGAGGAGCGTCCCAGGATAGCCCTGACCCAGTCCTTCTCCAAACTCTTCAAAGACCTGGGACTCCACCCTCGCGCTGTCAGCACCTCCTTCGGCTGCAGGGTCAACCTGGCCATCTGCCTGCAGGTCAGTCCGACGTCTACCTTCTCATGTTTTCTGTGCCTCCTGAGGACTTTTCTTGGTGGGACATTTTGGCTGAAAGTGCGATGAGTGCTACAGCTAGCAATCTGTCTGGAATCGACCTCTGAAGGCTAGCAAGGCGTTGTGTGAGGAATCTATCTTGGAGCTGCTGCGTCAACACAATACAGGTTTTGACCTCAAGTTCTGACGTAGGCTTCAGGTTTCCTTCTCTAGTTCATTTTGTTTTTGGCCGGTGAGAACAACGCAATTCGAACTCGGGTGGCACCAAATAATCGAGACGGTGGATACGTTCTCACGTTCTATTAAGTCCAAATAACCACTGTTTTCTTCCTTTTTGAGAAACATACTTTTTGCACATGCATGGTTTTCGTCCTGAAACAGCGATATGTTTTGGGGGACTAGATGACTAGATGACTAGATGACTAGATGACTAGATGACTAGATGACTAGATGATGATGGTTCCAGAGACATCATTCTCTTGATTGCCAGGCAGGACAACAGATTAAGCCAGACCTTTTCCTCTACATGATCCTTCTCTCCTGCTGCCTCTCATCCAAACAACCAGTTGGGAGCTCAGACCTTCCTCTCGGTGTCTCTTGGGTTCATGTCAGGTCATGTCGGTTCATGTCATGTCAACCTGCGGCGTCATCATCTTCCATTTCAGGCTGATCATTGCTCTCACATTTCAGTTATCATTTGCAAACTATTCACCAAGTTCAGATCCAAAAGTCCTTGAATACATTTTCATGATTGCACCAATGAAAGGTTTGGAATTCACCTGAAAACTGAATGAAGAGATCTGCAGTTATTTACTCAAGTCATTATTACATTTCTATCAAGTGTCAATGATTTGAACAACTTTATTGATATTTGGTATTTGGTGATCTTCAACCTACATTAAGAGATCTGCTCAATATTCTTGCTATATATATCATTGTGGTATTGTTGTACAGTAGATGGTGTTTTCTAACTGCATGTGGACCAATAGATTTGGGATCAATGTAACATAACTAATATTAAATGTGGAACTAAACCGTAATCAATTAACCAATCGCTTCCTAGCGGCTGAAAATCACAAGACTAATATTTAACAATCCTTTCAGTTCTGAATGCTGATTTCATTTTTCTTAGTTTTCCATTTTGACATTTCCTTCTCTCCCTTCTTCCTTGAGTTTTGCATAACCCCGCCCACATATCTCATACTTGGTTTTGTCTCCGCCCCCCTGCCTTCCTCCTCCCCCCCTTGATTTCCTGCTCCCCCTCCTCTTCCTCCTCCACCCCTCTTTGCTGCTGTAGCCTCACAGGCTGGGGAAGCTTGCCGACCAGGTAGGGAACCACCATCACCCCCCACCCCCCACCCCCTTTCTCTCAGCCTATGGCCTCCATGCCGGGTTCAGGCTAACGGTTCAGGAGTAGGAGGATATAGTTCTGTATAACCAGTGTGACCCAAGAGTATCTAGAGGTCTCTCTCAATACGTGTCCTATATACCTAAATATCTAATAGTATCTAATCGTGAAGAGTAAAAACTGAAGGTGGCGTTGGTGCTAATGTACCAAAACAATCACAATGCTATGATGCTAGGAGTGCAGGTGGGAACGTTAGCGTGTGATGGCGTTATTATATGTTGGTAGTAATGAGCACTAAGCGTTGTAATGCAGATCTGGGATCTGTGAATGGAAAGGCTCTCAGTAACTGTAAACAGTAGTTTGCTCTGTTGGACCAATCCGGCGGCGGGATCCTGCAGGCCGCCATCTTTATACCTTTTATACCTTTTGTACTTTGGTTCGATCTTGACAGGCAAAGAGCAATTGATCCCGAAAATGTTTCAAATACTTACTGATCCCAGGTCTGCAGTAATGTGTATGACGCTCCCTGCCATCTTGTGCTCTGGGTGTGGGCTTCTAACTCAGCCTTCCCAGCATGCCGTTCTGTGTCCGGTGACAGTTTCCCTCTGCCAAGGCCTTGCTGCTGATACTGTCTGTCTCAGAGAGGAGGAGGATGGAGGGATGGTGGAGGAAGAGAGAGGTTGCAACGGGGGTCTCTATTTCTTTTTCTCCTTTTTTGTTTTTTGCAAATACGTAGTATTTTAAGCCAATTTAGAGTCATTTCCTGTGATTGACAGCTTCCCTGAACTGTCCTCCTGTGGTAAGCCCCGCCCACCCAGTGCTCCACACAGGATGAAACAAACGTTAGGAATATTATTTGACCCTGGTCGGATTCAGACTGATGTGAATGATCTCTCTCTGGTTGAAAACAGTGCTGGTATATTTGAAGTGTTTTTGTTCATCATCATCATCATCATCATCATCATCATAACCCCTCTTCCTCCCATCATTCTTCCCTCCTTGCTTGGTTTCACTTCCCACTCCTTTCTTTCCCCTAAAAGACGATTAAAACCTTTATCGTGGTTTTCTGGCTGCATGTGAATCAGGTGGAGTCTGATCTCAGAAAGTTTGGTGGATGTCTTGTTTTTTAATTCTTTTTGGTTTCTCCCTCCTGCTGTCACCGCCATGTTGTTTTCTCCACCACTTTCTGAGTGTCGTAGAGTTGTGGGTTTTGCATCCTTGGTTTTTGGTTTCACTCTCAAAACCAAAGCATCCACTCTGCTGTGAAGGGACTGTCTCTGTGAGCACTAATGCACGAGCAGTAGCATCCACTGTGCCCTGGTAGCAGTAGTACTAGTAGTAGTAGTAGTAGTAGTAGTAGTAGTTGTAGTAGTAGTTGTAGTAGTAGTTGTAATGGGTCATCATGTGACATTGTTAACTGGTTGTTGTTGGTGTTCCTCAGGGCACCTCGGGACCCGACCCCACGACGGTGTTTGTTGATATGCGAGCGCTACGGCATGACAGGTGAGTTCAACAGAAAAGTCTTGATTGATTGATTTATTATTGACCCTACCTATCGGATTTCCCCGATCAACTGAGTTGCTGAGTTGCTGAGAAATCCGAGTTGCTGAGTTGCTGAGTTTCAGCAACAGGGCAACCAGACAATACTAGCAACAGTTCATCAGGTATGGATGCACATGTGTCCGTCCAGGTATCCCTTGGTGCAGCTCGCTGGATAACGATGCTGCCAGATTCTCTTTATTCCTGTTAGCATTAGAAAGATATGAATTCTTATAATTGTACGGTCAGCTTACAGTGGAGACGGACAAATACGTAAAGGTCAACGTGGCTAACATCATCAGGCTGTCAAATATAACTAAATTGTTTTATTTTTTCAATTGAAAAATGAGGGTAGGGTGAGCCTCTCCTTGTATCAGTATTAATCACATTATCAATACTAATTGTTTGATTGATGGTGCTGACTAGTAACTACCGGGTCTAGTAACCTCCCTGACTGCTTCCTCCCCAGGGTCAGACTAGTAGAGAGGGGGTCGCCACACAGCCTGCCGCTGATGGAGTCTGGGAAGGTGAGTTTTTCACATGTAGGCAACTAGTTTGAATTACCACAATCTAGAGAATATAGCAAAAAGTATTTATTCCAGTTGAAACACAACGATTATAAACTGTTTTGTTGGTCATGCATCTCTGAAAACATTCATTTTTCAGAAAAAGATTGTTTATGTTCAGTGATGTGGAGGATCCTGTCAGCTCTCATCTAGTAACCAGTGTTTCATCATGAAAATATATATTGATGCATTCAGACCTCAGTGTATTCAGAGGCCATTAAAATGCAAAATAAATACTTTCAGGTGGGACAGGAGCTTTAGGGGCGTGGCCTGGACTGAGGAGCATTAGGGGCGTGGCCTGGACTGAGGAGCATTATGGGCGTGGCCTGGACTGAGGAGCATTGGGGGCGTGGCCTGGACTGAGGGCTTTAGGGGCGTGGCCTGGACTGAGGGGGCTTTAGGGGCGTGGCCTGGACTGAGGCGCTTTAGGGGCGTGACCTGGACTGAGGAGCTTTAGGGGCGGGGCCTGGACTGAGGGGCTTTAGGGGCGGGGCCTGGACTGAGGGGCTTTAGGGGTGTGGCCTGGACTGAGGAGCTTTAGGGGCGTGGCCTGGACTGTTGGGGTTCAGTTACAGGGGAAACTGTCACAGACAGAGCAGAGCTGAACATGGAGACTAAACTGATCATGACTGAAGAGTTTATACGATACAGCTACTGAACCGCACAGTGATTTAAAGTGAGGTTTCCGTGGCAACTGCATATGCCTGTAATTGAGGCGTCTAAGTGGAGGCATATTTGGCAAATGTGCTGGAGATGTGTTGGATGTAAAGCTGAGTCTGTTACGCAACACAACAAGGCTTTTATTTTTAAATAACACAAATACAGAAGAAAGAAAGGAGGAAGAATGGAAGGAAGGAAGGAAGGAAGAAAGGAAAGCAGGGAAGGATGAAAGGAAGAATGAAGGAAGGAGGCAGAGAAGGAAGGAAGGAGGAAGGGAAGGAAGGGAGGGAAGAAGGAAAGCAAGAAAGGGGGAAATGAAGGAAAGAAGCAGAGAAGGAAGGAAGAAGGGAAGAAGGGAAGAATCAAGGAAGGATGGTAGAGGAAAGAGGGGAAGAAGGCAAGCAAGAAAGGAGGGAATAAAGCAAAAAGGGAAGGAAAAATACAGGGAGGGAAGGAGGGAAAGCAGGAAGGAAGAAATGAGGGAAGGAAGGATAGAATGAGGGAGGGAAGGAAAGAAAGGAAGGAAGATGGGAAGAAATAAAGAAGGGAGGAAGGAGGGAAGAGAGAGAGAGGCCAGATGACCTCCAGGCTGACTGCAGATCAGTTCTGTTGTCTGGTTAACATCTGCTGTGGTCTCTGCTCCACACCAGATCCTGCCTGGGGTCCGAATCATCATCGCCAACCCGGAGACCAAGGGACCAATGGGAGAGTCGCATCTGGGCGAGGTTCGTCTGATCATAACTCCTCATCTTCTTCTCTGGTGGAGAGGTCCAACCATCTCTCTGTTTAGGAGACACTTCTTCTATTTCACTCCTAAGTTTCAATTTGTCACTTCCTGGTCAGTGACCATAGCAACAGCAGGAATTCATTTGGACCAATAGAGTGAATCCACTAGTGGGCGTGTCTTGTCTGTTGCAGCTCCACTTTGTGGTTTGTACTGATAATAAGACTTTAAAGTTTGTATCAACTTTAGTCCCTGATTGGTTTCATCAAATCACTGATGATACAAACTACATATGAATCTTGAAAAAAGAAAATGGAATCTGGTGTTTATTGCTCAATATTTACAAAATACAGATGATCTAAAAGGTAAAGGTCTTCAGGCTGTACGCTCAATAACGTTCATTCATCTGACATGGAAACCAAGAGAACCAGTGTAGTGAAGGTGGAGGTTGAGGTGGAGGTTGAGGTTCACCGGCTGCTGTGTGTGTGTGTGTAGATCTGGGTGCACAGCGGCCACAACGCCAGCGGCTACTTCACCGTCTACGGAGACGAGGTGTTGCAGTCGGACCACTTCAGCTCCCGGCTCAGCTTCGGAGACACGCAGACCGTCTGGGCTCGGACCGGCTACCTGGGCTTCCTCCGCCGGACCGAACTCACCGACGCCAGCGGGGGTAAGATACCATGTTACTCCTTCAGAGGTTCCTTCAGTTGAAGTTTCATCCTTGAGGAGCTGCTGGATGTGGCATCGGTTAACTGGTGTGTGTGTGTGTACATGCAGAGCGACACGATGCCCTGTACGTGGTCGGCGCTCTGGACGAGGCCATGGAGCTGAGGGGGATGCGCTACCACCCCATCGACATCGAGACCTCCGTCATCAGGACGCACAAGAGCATCACAGAATGGTGAGGAGCGTTCGGTACCACGACTGTCCCAGCAGGGGGGGATTTAGCTTGCGGGTGGGATCCAGGACCAGGACTCCCTTAGGACCTGCCTGCTGCAAAAGTCTGGGAGCTAAGCTGGACTCACCTTGCTAGCCAGTAGGCTGAACATGGAAACCTGTGACCTTCTAGTTGTGGATCACCACCCTGACCATCACTTAACACAATATTGCTTTATTTAAGAGTGAATTTGACCGGTGCTCTTCTTCTGTGCCCCCAGCGCGGTGTTCACGTGGACCAACCTGCTGGTGGTGGTGGTGGAGCTGGACGGCTCGGAGCAGGAGGCCCTGGATCTGGTCCCCCTGGTCACCAACGTGGTGCTGGAGGAGCACTACCTGATCGTGGGCGTGGTGGTGGTGGTGGACATCGGCGTCATCCCCATCAACTCACGCGGCGAGAAGCAGCGGATGCACCTACGCGACGGCTTCCTGGCCGACCAGCTGGACCCCATCTACGTGGCCTACAACATGTAGCGCCCTCTAGCTGCCGTCGTGGAGCTGGAGGAGGAAGTGGAGGGTTATCTCGGGGGGGGGCTGGGATGGACGGATGCAACTACATGCAATGACAGCAATGCAACAGGAGACAGACTGCTGCAGTCCGGGACAAGGGGAGATTTAAAACAAACGCACCCGGGCTTGTGAAGAGCAGCGCAAGGTTTACTGATGAGTGGCAATCATGTGGACGGGAAGCAGTAGAGGACAATCCTAACCTAGCGAAGATTCTTGCTTATTGCTTTTGAACTAAGTGTGGCTCACTCTATATTTTCATGTTAAGTATTGCTGAAGTCGCTTTTTTTTTTTTTTTTTTTTAAACATGCCCTCTGAAGAAGTTAGGTTATTTTTTAAAAAGAATATTTACACAAAAAACTGTGGCAAAACTATTTTATGTTTACCGTTTTTATGATATCAACCATTACAAAGTCCAGATATGTTTTGATATGGGGGGGGGGGGGGGGGTTACCATGAGGTACTACGCATTTGTTTCATGTTAGCTCGTTTGTTTTTTTTAAACAATTGTTGCATTTTGTTTTTTTTAACAATTCAACGTTCACGTGTATTTTCTGTACCAACCGCCCCGTCGCCACGGGAACCAGTGTGCTAATTTCACAACAGCTGCAGCCTCTTACTCAGTTTTGTTCCATAAATCTGCTTTGACTGAAGGAAAACACATAAATCCATATCATGTAAGTATGTACAAAAAACTGATTTAATTTATTTTGTTTCTCTTTTAGACATTCAAGAATGTTTTGCTCTTGAATATTTGCTAATATAAAACAAACAAAAAGCATTGTATGATCTTGAGTGAAATAGCATCACGTCAAGTATATGGAAAAATAGAAATATATGAATATAGATCTTTATTAAAGGGGAGCCTGAGATTCACCCCGAAGAAAGAGTCCGGCGTGGTGGACGAACCTGAAGGTGGCGCTGTTCTGACACGGTGACGGTTTGAAGGGTTTCATTCCAAATCACAGTTTGATGAGTTTCTACCTTTAGTTCCTCATTTAGGATCCAAGGACTTCAAAAACCTTTATTGACCTCTCCGTCAAGTGAAGAGATCATTCATCACCGTAATAAAAATAATATTACTGCTCTTTTGGCAGCGAGGCTTTTGAGCTTTTATAGCCGAGATGTGCCGCGATGCCGGTCTTTCCCCCTTGAGAAGTTAGAAATGCATGATGGTGAGGTGCTTGGAGGTTTTGGGAGAGTCTTGAAACGTTCCAAAGTTGAGTGCAGGCCAGAAAGGAGGAGTTCCTGGAGTTCATCGATCTCGACCGGTGCAGTTTTGTAAGCGAAGGTTCCCGCGGTGAGTCGCTCTTCAACACGAAGCAATCTTTTTCATTATTGGAATGAAACTCCTCAATTCAAACAAACCGATTGCCTTCAAACGGATCAAAAGCAATTCTGGACTTTGACACCTCTGGTTGGGAAGGTGAATCCTCTTCTCTACCAAACGGCAGGTCGGCAGCGGTCGCTAGCGTTGTAAATAGAAAAAGTCCTTCATATTTTTACATGGAGAGATCAATCAGGGCTCATACAGTGATGTCACGACAGGAATAAAGACTGCGAGAGGAAGCAAAGGGTGGAAGCATTTTACCAGAGACCCTTTAATCAATGAAAGAACTGGTGAGGCGGGAGTTCGGGGGAATATGACCTTCAATCTGTGAAACGCGACGTGAGGGTGACGCTTCTTGGCTGAGAATGTTCTAGTTTCAACACGAGGATTTTTTTTTTTTTGTTTTTTTTGAAAAGCACTTTCTTCACCGTTTGTCTCTCTTTCTTTTATTGGCAAAGTATGTCCCCGATATTTTTTTTTAAAGGTTTTAAAAATGTCTTATTTGAGTTAGCATAAGTCTTTCAATTCAATAAATATTTCAATGATTTTGACTATAAAAGGTGGCTTGCTTATTTCCTGAGGTTTGGGGAAGATCAAGAACGTATGAAATATGTGACATGCTTGTTAAAAACTCTTGACCTAACCCAGAAAAGTCAGACGGTGGCAGGACTGTTTGATCTTTACGTACACTGTGGCCCTGATGTAAAATCCCATGACTTTCCATAACTGTCAGAGCGCTGCCAGGACCATGCCAGCCTCAATACCAATACTCAGTCAGTCATAGTGCTGAAGTATCTACTAGAAAGTAAAAGTCAATCTGGGGCTGTTGAAGAAGTCCAGCGCTTCTATTTTAACAGGATCACTAGTCAGACGTCACATGGTTTTGTGTTCGAGTCCCTAAAGGTTTGTTGTTTGTACTTGGAGATCTGGCGCTAGGAGGAAGACAAGCTGCACTGTCAGTAGCTTCAGCAGCTCAGTGGACTGAAAGTGAAAGTTTGAGGAACAACCTCCGAGACTTTGCAACAGTCATTCTGGTTTGAGAACCAGCATCCAGAGGCAAGAAAAGCTCTCGGAGAAGGAACTAGAAACTTTGCTTTCAAGACGTTACAGAGAGCTGGAATCCAGAGGAAAACTTGACAAGTTCTCTGAGAATTAGACCAAGAGTGGACCGGCTCAACTACCTGAAGGTGCTTAGCTTATCGGTTCAAACCCCATTTCTAATCATGAGTAAATTGTGAAAGCCAACACCCAGAGGAAATATTGAAACGCTCTCAGAGAAGAACTAAAATGACTCAGTAGCTCAACAGGCCAAGCTGCTAGATTGAGACTTCAAGCCCCGTTTTGAAAGCCAACACCCAGAGGACAGATTGGAAACCCCTCAGGGAACCGGTTCACGGGTGGTCAAGCTCTGTGGCTGAATGGGTTAATGAACACAGAGTTTATGGGTTTCTGATGTTCAGGACATTTTGAAAGCAAACACCCGGAGGAAACGTTGAAAATGTGCCACAGAACATTTCCCAGAGCGGAGGACCCGGTTGCATGTTCTTTGTAAGGAGTGCAAATATTGCCTTTTTTTCTCCTATAAATCTGCCTATTAAGATGATTTGTTTGGAGCTGCATGTAGCGGCCAGGATGTGTTCTCTACAAGCAGCGTCGACTGCTTCCTGCTGCTCAGTTTGAGGAATAACAATCAAACCAACGGTACCGATGGTGCAACCACATGAACCCACGGACTTCATCAGGTTAAGGTTCAAACCTCCTGCATCATCAGCATCCATCTGATCTTTATTGACCTCTACTGGTGATCAGTAGGAACTGCAACATCAAACAAGAACTTCTGATGCCAGTCGCTCGCTGGTAGCTTGCCGAAATGTTGGAAGTCTCAGCAGCTGACGAAGTAACCGCTGAGTCGTCGGTATTGATCACCAACCCTATCAACCCCCCACAGATATATCATGGTCAATTTGTGCTATTGGGCACAATAACATTGGGGGGCGGAGCCTAACTACAGAAGTAGTAGTAGAAGTAAGTAGTGGGACGATACTGATGACTACGCGAGCTCGTTTCTTTTCCATTACTACAGGAAAGTTAAGAGTTACATCAGTTACATTCCAAATAACAAGATGGAAACAGGAACTTGTTGATACATTTATTTCTCCATGTTAGCACATAGAATATATTTATATACATATTGCTAGCTAAAGCGTCAAACAAAAATGTCAGGAGCATAGAAAATGTTAAGCCACGATTAATAGTTTACATATGGACAGAACAGAAGATGACCTAGTTGAGGACAAAGTAATACTTGACATGGGCCTTATTCCAGTGTAGCAGCCTGGAGTCACGTACTCCCGCAGTATTATTATGTACTCAATATACTTTTCCACAGGCTATTACTCTGCAATAAGGCCAGGTCTCATCGATTTAGTCAAGGACTTTTTCAAACCGGAAGATAGCTTCGATATCAGTGGAGGTAAAGTTAGCTCAGCTGTGATTCCAGAGGCTAGAAAACAGAAACATCATTGTCATATTGCGTCGATCTGAGGGAGTGCAACTGTGTCTCTTCACATGGAAATAAGGAGATACACACACCGTTACTCATGCAGTTAAAACCAGATACAAACTGGAATGACATCAAAGGTTTTCCACGTAAGGAAAGAAAAAAAAATTCACACATACTCGTGATGTGGATGGACGAATATAAAAGGCAAACGGTCGAGAGAGAGAAGCTCGCCTGGCGGGTCGGCGCCACGCCGTGGACCACCGAACCCACGCGTCACTTTCAACACACCACGTGTTCACATCGTCCAGTATCACCCCTTTCACATTTCTAAACCGCAAAGCATTTCAAAAAGTGACGTCTGATTATTTCCACCAATCACAAGTCAGAACGAGGCTCTGGTGTTCTTGATTGGCAGAAATCAGCCGTCACTCCTACAAAGTTTGTTTGAAAATGTTCATAGTCAGGGGGAGGGGCTTTAGTAGCAACACTGACATGTTATTAACGATATGAAGAGTTAGAAAATAAAAAAACATGAATTTCTTCGTTTGCTGCATCAAACTAGACACACTGATGTGTTGAAAATGACCGAGTGTCTTTGTAACGATGAGGCCAGAATCAACAGGATGGTTGTACACTGTACAAAACTAAAACTAGTAGTCGTCCGGATCGCTGGAACACAAACAGCTGAAATCTGAATCCATTCATTTACAATGTACATTTAATATGAGATATTGACATGATGTCAGACATTTTATTTACATGTAGTGCAATGATGATGAGAAGAGAAAGACTCCGACCTTAAAACCACAGGAAGGTTGGGATACTTGATTAGAGGATCCAAGTCACAAGACAAGTCGGGCTTGGGATCCAAAACTGTCTCGGTGAAATCAAATACAGACGGGATTAAAACAACAGCGTACGCAGCACACGGGACAGGAGGAAGAAACTGTACAACATGATACATCCGAAGGTGATGAACTGAACTGAGACTCCAGAGGAGAGGGGAGGAGTTTGGAACGGATGTCGTTCTTAACGCAATGAAAAGGTAAACGTGTTGAAAGCGACGTCCTACAGACCGAATGACTCAATGAATCAGTGGATGACTTTTTCCTCCGTTCAGTCAATCTTCATAACTAAGGAAACAGTCAGAGGGATTTTTAAAATGTCACACATCCTAAGGAACTTCTCCCCAAATCAATAAAATTGGCAATTTGATTGCCCCTTTCAAAAAGACTCGAAGCGCCGTCTACAACACAGAGACAAACGGGGGGGAAATAAAAAGGCTTCGTTTGATCGTTCACAGTTGCATATATTTTATATTGGTCCATCCGACTTCATTGCCTACTGGAAACCAGACGCTCCACAAGTCTTCTCCTTTTGTCTTTATGAATTAAAAAATAAAATCATGAAACTATCAACATGCACGTGGCGTTACTTGGAATAGGAAGATGTTGGGGGGGAAAACAAAGAAAAACAGGCACTGACCACCAACTACAGCATAAGCAGTGAAAGAGTCTCATAGCTAGTCACTTGGAAGGCATTCATAAAAAATAATGATAATAATAATCGTACTTTGAGTGTACATCACCATAACAATGACACCGACAACGCTCAGAAAGAAACGGGGAGGCAAAACAGCACTCAACACATCTTCTCTTCAGATAGGTTCAAAGAAATGTCAAACTTTTTGGCAATATTACAAGCATGTGTTGTGAGAAACGAAACCACGTGTGCAAAAAAGTGGAAAACTGTCAAATTAGGGAACCTCTCTAAGATCCAGCTCAGGGAAGATTGCTATACATTTCCCCCGATTCAGAACGAATCAAAAACTTGTCTTGGCTTTTTTTTTTTTTTTATCATCTTTGATTCATAAAAATTACAATCTATTCAAAAGTGAACCCAAATATGTGCATAACAATAATTAGAATAAATGGAAGATTTTTTTCTGTCGGCGCCTTTAAGGCCGACTTCGTAACCCTGTTCCCAATGATTCTTAAGTGACAATAAGATTTTAGGTAGAAACGATAAAAGGTGCTATCCACCGCAATATTTTCATGAGAAAAAAAAAAAATGATGCTAAACGTTCGTGAGCTACATCATTCACGATTCAATACCGTATGCAGTTTTTTTGTTGTCATTTTTTCAACGTTTTTAATAGATTTTCTTTATGAAAGCGGAGCGAGTTCAATGCTGCGATAGTACTTATGTTTTCTTTTTTTTTTCTTTTTTTTTTTGTTAAGATCGACGGTGTGTATTGTTGCATTTACAGTAAGAAAAGTGATTAAAAAATTCAGGTAATAAAATGTATTCAGTTAATGCTCATCTGTTACTACACACTTAAATAACACATTCTCTGACACGGGTTCAAAATTAGCACTTCAGTAAAAGAAAAAGGTAAGAAAAACAAAAACAAGAAACAACAAAATCATACCATACAATGCTTTCGAGCAATCTGTTCATGATTCAGAGAAAAAAAAAATATAGAGACAAAAATCAATACAATGGGTATATTAAATAATAGTAAAGAAATAAAAATGAAAGAGAACAAATTGCTGTTTTTCGCAAAAATCTTGGGTCCACAAAGTTTTCAGGAACGCAAGTAGAGAAGCAGAAGGGAAAGGAAGGTACGGTGGGGGAGGTGGTAGACGTTGAGTGACAGGAGGATGAGAGGGACGAGAGCCAATGGCGTACTGGCTAGGGCTAGGAGGCGGGGCTTGTTCATCTCTTCCTGCGGCAGGTTCGTTTGTGGTCGGCGTGCCAGTGCTCCTGCTGACACTTGATGGAGCAGTAGGAGGTGTTCCAGCAGCAGTGGTACATGGCCTCCTCCTCGCAGTTATAACACTGGAAACAACAAAGAAACTCAGTTATAAACAAAGAATAAACTCAGTTATAAACAAAGAATAAACTCAGTTAAAAACAAAGAATAAACTCAGTTATAAACAAAGAATAAACTCAGTTATGAACAAAGAATAAACTCAGTTATAAACAAAGAATAAACTCAGTTAAAAACAAAGAATAAACTCAGTTATAAACAAAGAATAAACTCAGTTAAAAACAAAGAATAAACTCAGTTATAAACAAAGAATAAACTCAGTGAAAAAAACAAAGAATAAACTGGAAAAACAAAGAATAAACTCAGTTGTAAAAAAAAAAGAATAAACTCTGGAAAAACAAAGAATAAACTCAGTTATAAATAAAGAATAAACTCAGTTACAAACAAAGAATAAACACAGTTACAAACAAAGAATAAACTCAGTTATAAAAAAATAATAAACACTGGAAAAACAAAGGATAAACTCAGTGAAAAAACAAAGAATAAACTCTGGAAAAACAAAGAATAAACTCAGTTATAAACAAAGAATAAACTCAGTTAAAAACAAAGAATAAACTCAGTTATGAACAAAGAATAAACTCAGTTATAAACAAAGAATAAACTCAGTTAAAAACAAAGAATAAACTCAGTTATGAACAAACAATAAACTCAGTTATGAACAAAGAATAAACTCAGTTATAAACAAAGAATAAACTCAGTTAAAAACAAAGAATAAACTCAGTTAAAAACAAAGAATAAACTCAGTTAAAAACAAAGAAGAGACTCAGTTATAAACAAAGAATAAACTCAGTTAAAAACAAAGAATAAACTCAGTTAAAAACAAAGAATAAACTCAGTTAAAAACAAAGAATAAACTCAGTTAAAAACAAAGAAGAAACTCAGTTATAAACAAAGAATAAACTCTAAAGAAATAACACTGGAAACGAAACAACTCAGTCTTTGTTTCGATACTGAACACAACCCAATGCTCTCCAAACTGAGTTTCTGCTTTGTCCCCATTCTCATTCTGGTTGTTATTGTCCTAACGGGTCAGCTGCCTACATGGAAACACTGAACCACTGAATGAAACTGCTTCAGTGCTGCTGGCAGGTCAGACCTCCAGGAGTATTAACGGAGTTAACCACCGTAGGACGACACCCGTCCACAGCAGAGGTGACTCACCCACTGTTTCTTCTTGGTCTGGGAGATGAGCTGCTTGTGTTGAGCCACCATCTTCTTCACCTCCTCCACCAGCTCCTCCTTGCACTTCTCCTTCACCTGCTTACACTTCCTCTCCATCTCGCCCTGGGCTCCTGCCACCGCCTTGTTCACCGCCAGGCGCTTCTCCTCCTCCATCTCCGAACGCAGCTGCAGATAGAGATGGATGTTGTTAAGATATGACAACACGAGGAGAGTCTTTTCATCGGCGTCACATGGGGAGGACCGAATCCACAAGGTTTTCATTTGGTACTTGATATGTGGAGCACTTAGCCGATGTAATGACTTCTTTACCAACTTGAAACTTGCTTTAGGTCGTGTGGTTCAGTGCTGGTGTTTAATAACCTGAAACTAAAAGCACAAGTTTCTTATTACAACAAAAAGCATCACAGTGACCTTCTCCAGCGCCTCCCGGACAACCCTCTCCGTCTCCCTCTTGTTGTCGGCCTTCATCATCTCCTTGACGTCGTTGAAGATCTTGGTGTACTTCTCGTGGCACATGTTCTGGCAGGCGCCGTCGCTGCTGGTCTGGGTGCTGCGGTGCAGGGTGCGCGGCGACCCCCGCGTTGGCCTTCTTGGTCTGGGTGGACACCGACAGCTTCTCTGGCTGCTGGGGGGCCGAGGACACCGGGATCTCCTGGCTGGAGCTGACCGCCTCCATCTCCGGCTCCGGGTCCTGGTGGACGGGGAGGGAGCCGGGAAGAGAAGGAGGCATGTGACTGAGGCACCGACACTCATAACCAGGAACAAGACATTGTTAGGTGCCCGTGGTTGATGCAAGACCTGCGTCGGTTACCAGGAAAAAGAAAAACCTGTCCATATTCCAGGAATTAAAAGGTGCAACATATAGCATTTGGTCTCAAAATTAAGACTACATTTCCCATAAACCTTGTTGTTTCCTGTTGCAAAGAGGATGTTGCTCCTCCTCAACCTCCCTGGAGACATTGGTTTTGAAGAGGATAAGAGCCGATAAAAGCCCTTCATAAACAGCCAATACACATCCTGATGAAGTAACGACATTATCAGCTGTGAAAAATAATTATTTTTAAATTGTTATTTATTTTATTATTTTAGTTTATTTGCCACGATGAGATCTGACACTGACAGGTTTCACACTAAGTCAACAGGAGCTCACAGTAGAAAACAGTTACAACACGTATATGATACCAAAGAGTCTCAAGTATTGCAGTACCAAAAGTCCCATACAGGACAGCAGCTTGTGTTTGCAGTATTACTGCTCCGGGTTCCAGTTTTTTTCTGTATCTGTACCAATAACTGCTCCAACTGCTGAGTATCAGTAAACAAGTAGTTTTCATTATGTTGTGGTTTGGTATTGTGGTAGACTAAATACTACTATTACTGACATAGCATGGTAACATGAAACTTACACTGGCTTCTTCTTTGGGCTCGACTGGTTGACTGCGACGGCTCTTCTTAGCCTTGGGCTCCTGGCTTCCTTTGAGCTGAACAAACCAGAACAAAACACCACATGATGAACTTTGGTGGAACATGCTGAAGATCTTCTCTGTTCTGGCGGCTCTCTTGAACCATTTTCATTGATGAGCACGTTGTACAATCCTATAATGTCGTGGTTCAGCCACCAGGTGGCAGCAGTTTCCTCTATTTTCCAGCTGGTTTGTGGGAACATGAGAGAAGCAGCTCCAGGCTTCCTGTTGTAGTGGGCGTGTGCAGCAGCACATGGGTGTTCAGACATACAGATACAATACAGGCTGCTAATGCAAAACCTCACAGAAGACAGGAAGTTCAGACGGGTGCTAACGAGATCCCACTGCAGAGGCGTAAAAGTATAATTGGTTAAGTGATGGTGAGAGATGCCGTTGACTCCTACTGCTGTGCTGATGATCTGACAGGTCGAGTCGAGGTGAGGAAACAACATCAACAGATCAACATGACTGCTAAAGACTCGACTGGGCTGGACAGCAGAGACTCGAAGGGAAAGTGTGGGCGGCGCCAGTCTGGCAGACAACATCTTCATCGTTGGGCTAACCCCTGATTGGCTCTCTTCACTTTTCCCACAGAGATCATGAAAGTTTAACGTGATCTTAAAACACACGAGATCCAGTTCCACTTACATGTCGGACCTGCTCGTTGCTGGTGGAGGAGATGCTGGACTCGGCCTCGTCGGTCCTCTCCAGCCGGTCCGTCCTCCCGCTGCCCTCCTCCTGCTGCTGCTGCTGCTGCTGCTGCCGCTGGTTCTGGTTCTGGTTCTGGTTCTGGTTCTGGTTCTGCTGGTGGTGCGGGTGCGGCTGGCTGCCGTCCTCCATC
Organism: Hoplostethus mediterraneus; assembly: GCA_034670385.1. Lineage (NCBI taxonomy): Eukaryota > Metazoa > Chordata > Actinopteri > Trachichthyiformes > Trachichthyidae > Hoplostethus > Hoplostethus mediterraneus. The sequence continues at coordinate 889,241 of JAXDDW010000150.1, forward strand.
TTGGTTTTCCAGAAGCGCCCCTCCCTGTGGAAGCGCTGGTAGAGCTCCAGCTCCTCGCAGGCCTTCTTCCAGCCCATGCTGCGCTTCACCTGCAGCTGCTGGACGCTCACCTTGATGTCCTGGATGTTGTCCGAGGGGATCCATGCTCTGGGGGAGGGAGGAGGGGAGGGGAGGGGAGGGGGGGGAGACAGGTCAGGGCTGCAGAGTTACCGTGACGATCTCTGAAACCGTCTTCCTTAAAAACGTGTGATGGAACAAAACGTCTAGCCTGGACTGAAACCCAACGCTGGTTTCATTTAACACGTTGAGTAACTACGTGTCGTTCAGTGATTCATGGGACAGAAACCATCTGGGCCGCTTCCCCGAATTCACCATCGTCTGGACCGACGTTCATCACATCCGAGACGCTCCTGACCAATCACAGTGGCAGAAAGTTGCTTTACGCATGTGGACACACAAGGTGAACATCCCGCCCACGAGCTGACGCCCAATCAGAGAGCTCGATGGCTGCACACCTCCTCAAACAACACCCTGCCAGGCCTATGAGTCATAAGTGCATTATCACATGGTGAATGTAAGTGTGAACCAGTATCACGACGCCTCATTCAGTTGTGTGTGGATGGAGGTGAGGGAAGGAGAGGTCTCTACTGAGCCTGTTTAATAAAGTAAAGTTTCATTTTCATTCAGCAGGTAGGTAAGAATCACCAGTAAAAAAAATAAAAAAAATCCAAATGCTGGATATTTCTGGAAGAGAGCGGCGGTCCTGATCTACAGGAGACAAGATGGTGCTAGCAGCGCTAACCTCTGGTGCTGGTGTCCGAAGAAGCGTACGTCCACCTGGTTGTCGTCCCGCTGGAGGACCTTGGCCGGCCAGTAGCCGAAGCCCTTCATCTTGGCCCAGACCACCTCGTGGCTCGGGCTCTGCAGGGACAGAGGGAGGTACTGGCTGTTACCAGAGACACTGCTGCCTCGGATGAACCGACACTGACCTGAGATACCGAGTCACGGTTAACATGACAAAGCAAAGAGGCTTAGTTTCCTGATGATAATAATAATAACAACAATAATAATAATAAAGACAATAATAATGATAATAATAATGATAATAATAATAAAGATAATAATGATAATAATAAAGATAATAATGATAATAATAATAAAGATAATAATGATAATAATAATAAGATAATAATGATAATAATAATAAAGATAATAATGATAATAATATAAAGATAATAATGATAATAATAATAAAGATAATAATGATAATAATAATGATAAAGATAATAATAATGATAATAATAATAAGATAATAATGATAATAATAAGATAATAATGATAATAATAATAATAATAAAGATAATAATGATAATAATAATGATAAAGATAATAATAATGATGATAATAATAATGATAAAGATAATAATAATGATAATAATAATAATAATAAAGATAATAATGATAATAATAATAATAAAGATAATAATGATAATAATAACGATAATAATAAAGATAACAATAATGATAAGATAATAATAATAAAGATAATAATAATAATGATGATGATAATAATAATGCTAATAATAATGATAAAGATAATAATAATGCTAATAATAATGAAGATAATGATGATAATAATAAAGATAATAATAATAATAAAGATAATAATAATGATGATGATGATAATAATAATAATAAAGATAATGATAAAGATAATTGTACAGCGTTTGTTCAGTACTAAAGCGACTGCTGTAAACTAAAAGGAACAACACCACCTAAGAGTTAGAAGAAGCCCTGCAGGCTGTACTGAGATCAGCTTGTTAAAACTCACACAGGGGTAGCAGAACCAGTTGTCGGGCCGGGCGTTGGACAGGTAGAAACAGTTCTTACACAACAACAACTCATTCAGCTGGAAGAGAGAGATGGGGGAGGGGGGGGAGGAACCGAGGAGAGAGAGGTTTTAAACAAGCGTCTCTGAACAGGAATGTTACCTGGAGATGAAACTAAATAAAGACACAAACCAGTTTCTGACTGGACAGAGTGACGGAAACAGGAAACAGGATGTTCATTATGTTGAATGTGGACATACAGCAAGTAACCAAAAGTAACCTCAAATATGGGACTTGTATTTAATAGAGGCTCTGCATGATAAGAAATATCTCAGAGTTAAAGTTTCAGTCCTTACCGGTTATCTAAAATTAAAAACACAGTAATACACTTTCATACTTTAGCTTCAAGTCTGATCATGTATTGTGAAAGCTGCAGACGCCCCAGTGTTCCCCGGTGTTCCCCAGTGTTCCCCAGTGTTCCCCAGTGTTCCCCGGTGTTCCCCAGTGTTCCCCAGTGTTCCCCAGTGTTCCCCAGTGTTCCCCGGTGTTCCCCGGTGTTCCCCGGTGTTCCCCGGTGTTCCCCAGTGTTCCCCAGTGTTCCCCAGTGTTCCCAGTGTTCCCAGTGTTCCCCAGTGTTCCCCAGTGTTCCCCAGTGTTCCCCGGTGTTCCCCGGTGTTCCCCAGTGTTCCCCGGTGTGCCCCGGTGTGCCCCGGTGTGCCCCGGTGTGCCCCGGTGTTCCCCGGTGTTCCCCGGTGTTCCCCGGTGTTCCCCGGTGTTCCCCAGTGTTCCCCAGTGTGCCCCAGTGTGCCCCAGTGTGCCCCAGTGTTCCCAGTGTTCCCAGTGTTCCCCAGTGTTCCCCAGTGTTCCCCAGTGTTCCCCAGTGTTCCCAGTGTTCCCCAGTGTTCCCCAGTGTTCCCCGGTGTTCCCCAGTGTTCCCAGTGTTCCCCGGTGTTCCCCAGTGTTCCCCGGTGTTCCCCAGTGTTCCCCAGTGTTCCCCAGTGTTCCCCAGTGTTCCCCAGTGTTCCCCAGTGTTCCCCAGTGTTCCCCAGTGTTCCCCAGTGTTCCCCAGTGTTCCCCGGTGTTCCCCAGTGTTCCCCAGTGTTCCCAGTGTTCCCCAGTGTTCCCCAGTGTTCCCCAGTGTTCCCCGGTGTTCCCCAGTGTTCCCCAGTGTTCCCAGTGTTCCCCAGTGTTCCCCAGTGTTCCCCAGTGTTCCCCAGTGTTCCCCAGTGTTCCCCCGCTGCAGAAACTCTACTGAGGGAAATAAAGGAAATAGAGTCACAGTGAAGGACAGAACCTTCTCTCTAAAACCCGGAGGACTACAGACATGACTGGAACGGAAGCTAGAGTTTACCCCTCCTCTCTGCCCTCGTCATCCTGATGTCGTACAGGAAATCACATGAAAGACAAAGGGAAAGTGTGTGTGTGTGTGTGTGTGTGTGTGTGTGTGTGTGTGTGTGTGTGTACCTCGTGACATGTGTCGCTGTAGAGCAACCGTGCGATCTCAGCCTGGTCACTGTGCACTGCAACACACAAACAGCAGACTGGGGATCAGTGTGTGTGTGTGTGTGTTTGGTCTGGTTTGGGTTATTGGCAAAGTGGTTAAATATGACGACATGAAACAAGAACAGGAAGAGGAGATAAAAAACATTTCCCTCAAATCCAAAGGAAGAAAGGAACCAAATCCAGACGCTTTGTTGAACCACATGTTGTTTGACTGCAAGACAACTGCTGCACTGTTTCCTGTTCAATATGTGTGTGTGTGTGTGTGTGTGTGTGTGTGTGTGTGTGTGTGTGTTGATTTTAGTTCTGAGACTGAGCGCCGGTCCTGGGCCCTTTCCAGGATCAGATCCAGGATCAGATCCAGGATCAGATCCAGGATCAGATCCGGTCATGTTGCAGTATTATCTTTTAATCTTTCTTTGATTGGTTGTCATTGGTTTTCATTGTTTTCATCGTAGCTCAATGACGATCTAAAGTCAGTCGGACTGAAAACCTCCATCTACTGCAACGTTGTAAAATACATTCTGCTATATTCCTGTTCAAGAACCACACCGACTTCTTGGAAAACTTTGGGAGATGATCAGAGGAACAAAACACCACCTCTGGATATCTTCCCCTGTTGGATGATGCTAGCTGCCTACAGGCTCAGTGTTAGCATGTGATTTTGGTGGTTCTCCCATCACAACACAACACAAGTTGACCAGTGAGATGATTACCCAAAAGGTCAGTGTGGTCCTTTGTGTAAAAATTCCCTGATTCCCCAAGAAAGTCAAAATCAAATTCCCTGAGACGTGATATTCCAGGCGGGAACCCTGAACATGAATGGAAACAGAAGAGGCAGTCTGGCCACACCCACCTCCAAACAAAATGGCCGTGTTGTGAACGATCAGCTGGGCGTCTGCCTTGAACTCATCAAAACTCTTATACTTCCCTTCAGTCAGGTTCTGTGAGAGAGAGAGAGAGAGAGAGAGAGAGAGAGAGAGAGTGAGACAGACAGAGAGAGAGAGTGAGAGAGAGAGAGAGAGACAGACAGACAGAGAGAGTGAGAGAGAGAGAGAGAGTGAGTGAGACAGACAGAGAGAGAGAGTGAGAGAGAGAGAGAGAGAAAGAGAGAGAGAGAGAGAGAGAGAGAGAGAGAGAGAGTGAGACAGACAGAGAGAGAGAGTGAGAGACAGAGTGAGTGAGTGAGAGAGAGAGTGAAAGAGAGAGAGAGTCAAAGGGGTCTATTCACATGCTGAGCACAGGTCTGTGTGTGTGTGTGTGGCACACTGCCCTCCTGGACCTCTCAAACACACACACACACACACACACACACACACACACACACACACACAGGGGCTGGGCAGTTTTCCAGTGTGTTTGGCAGAGGCTGGGTGTGATGCACCACTGACCACAGCACAGTAGAGACCTCCCTGACCTCTCACACACACACACACGCACACCTCTTCTGAACTGACCTCATTGGATGAGGACGATTTAAGAAAATGCAGAGAGAAGATGACATCAGAGGACAGAGGAATTCTGGGTAGGGACGAGGCTACCTGCTATCGCTACCGTCCAGATATACACTGTGTTGCCTAAGTGCTCCGCTTACTACCCAGAATCCCCAGAGGCAGGGAATCCCATATACTGAGCACGTCTCATTAGCAACAGGGAAGCTGCTGATGTCAGCGGTGACGGGGGATGAGAGCTTGACGGTTCCGGGGATCAGAGTGATCCGGTGATCAGAGTGATCCAGTGGAGCCGCTCGGTGGCCGACGGCAGAGGAACTGCGGTTGGATTCCTTTATCGCAGCATTTTCTAAAGCTACGGTTCTGGACACCACATGGGCCGCCGGTCTGTTTCTGATGAGTCGGTTCCCAGAAGAGACGGAACTTTGAGACGCTTGATTTGGGAAATAAATAAACACAAACAGCTACGAAAAGATGGTCCTGTGTTGTCGGTCCAAACGCACTTCAACAAGGAGGAACTTGAAGGCAGCATCGGCTCCAAGAGTCATTAAGGAAACAAGTGGACATGCTCGTCTCTGCTAGCCAGGGAGGTGAAGTGAGCGAGTGATGCTACGATGCTACGATGCTACCTGACATTCATCATCTGTTATCAAAGATCATCTATCATGAGGAACAGAACTGTGTTGTAAGGTGACGCAGGACTTCAAAACTAATCCACAGCGTGCATCACTTCCATCCCAGTCATCAATCTGTCACAGCGGGTGTCACATTTCTCAAAAGGTGGGCGTCTCGTTTGGGGGATGAAACTCGTCTGCAGTGAATTAGCGCCCGTCAGATCCAGGGTTCAGCACGATACTTAACCTGCTAGACTCAAACCCATTAAAACTCAAAGTGTGGGGGGTCGCTCTTAAAGCATTTGAAGCTCTTTGGCGTGGCGGGTACCTCCTGGATGTTGGAGACGTCCAGCGCAGTGTGGATCAGCCGCCGGTACATCGGGTGCTTAGTGTCTTTGCCTTTCTTGTTCAGGTCCACCGCCTACCGGGGGAGAGAACGAGAGAATAATGATTTAACACCACAGAGCGGACGGAGAGGTAGACGGAGGGATGTAATGAAGAAGAGATGGAGGGAGACGGGGAGGGGAGGAGGGAGAGAGAGAGGAATAATGAGATTTAACACCACTTTTATAGAGTAGGAGTGAGAGAATGAGGGAGGGGTGGAAGAGGGGGATGATGAAGCAGAAAGATGGAGATGTAATGGATGAGGAGGGAGGGAGGGATGGGAGGATGGAGGGAGGGAGGATGGAGGGAGGGATGGGAGGATGGAGGGAGGGAGGGTGGGTATTAAAAAAGGGGCTGCTGTCGGCAGTTTTACTGGCGCTTGATTTAAAACCACATAAAAGCCAGACGGCTCCGAGGCAGCGAGACCAGCAGCAGCCAGACCAGCAGCAGCAGCCAGACCAGCAGCAGCAGCCAGACCAGCAGCAGCCAGACCAGCAGCAGCCAGACCAGCAGCAGCCAGACCAGCAGCAGCCAGACCAGCAGCAGCAGCCAGACCAGCAGCAGCCAGACCAGCAGCAGCCAGACCAGCAGCAGCAGCCAGACCAGCAGCAGCAGCCAGACCAGCAGCAGCCAGACCAGCAGCAGCAGCCAGACCAGCAGCAGCAGCCAGACCAGCAGCAGCCAGACCAGCAGCAGCCAGACCACCGCCAGCTGACTGGAGCACGGCGGCTTCAACAACACGCTGGCAGACCTGGGACCAGGGGCACCCATGGGCACCCAGGGACACCCGGGGGCACCCTTGACAAGGCTCCGGGGGTCGCCCAGAAAAATGACTTGTTTTATTTAATTCAGAGTCCCACCATAGTCCTGACGTAAAAATCCACAAGACCTTCATGGCCTAAAATTTATATTTTGTCCTGTTTTTTAATTTTTTTAAATGTTTTTCATATCAGAAAACTTGAGAAAACTTCACCTCCATCTGAGGAAGTTACAGACCAGAGGCGGGTAACCTTTACTGACTTAGACACCGGAGACAAAATTCTACCTGCATTTGTCTTCTTCTGGGGAAACCTGGCCGAGAGTCCTGAGCATCTTAAAGGGCAGATCTGTCATGTTAACAAGTCCTTGGTCCAACCGCTACTAACCCGACATGAACCCACCAGTAGGGGGAGGAAACCGGTCAAGAAGTGTTTGTTTGGTTTTTACTGATTCCTGAAGAGGGAAATTCTCTCTTCTCTTGCCCTCTCCACCGGGGGGGTGGGGGAGGGGTGTTTTGCTCAAGGACCCTTCAGCAGGCCGGATGCTTCTTGACACCAGTCTCTAAAGCAGGGCTGTCAGACCGTGTGCCATGGAGGGCCGAGAGTATGCAGGTTTTCGTTCCAACCCAAGACTACAGCAGGTGATGTCACTGATGACCACACCTTCAACCAGAGAGGAGGGACTAACCAGTGAAATCACCTGGTGTATTCAGTTGGAGTGGAAACCTGCATACTCTCATCCCTCCACGGCTCACGGTTTGACATCAATACACCGCGCTGCATTAAGAGCAGCCTGCGGTTTCCTCAGAGGGAGGCTGGCGCTCAAGGCGACATCACTTACAACAATAAAAGCCCTTTTAAACTAAGAGAACACTTTATTGCAAAGTGGACTGTAGCTTTTTAAACACACATCTTCAAGTTGATGTTTTCTTGTGTTTTTCTGGATCTTGACCTTTGACATGTGGAGAGTGATGATGTAACTGACATTTCCATGTCAGTCAGATAAGAGCATCTGCTAAACGCCTGAAACGCAAATGTGTGTGTGTGTTTCAGTCATAAATGAGTGGCAGCTAAACGCCCAACGTATAAATATAAGAGTGTGTGTGTGTGTGTGTGTGTGTGTGTGTGTGTGTGTGTGTGTGTTCTCACCCTCTCCTTCATGCGCTGGACGATGAAGCGCAGGTATTTACACATCTCCTGTTTGTTCAGGTTCTTCTTTTTACTGCCCTGCAGATGGAGCGAGAGATGGAGGGAAGGATGGAGGAGAGGATGGAGGAGAGGATGGAGGGAAGGATGGAGGAGAGGATGGAGGAGAGGATGGAGGGAAGGATGGAGGGGAGGTAAAAACACAAAACAAACAGGATCAATATTTACGACAGCCGGCGACATTTTGATGTTTTCAATCACACCGATGATGAACAGAGGAAATGGCCTGGTGGAGGAGAGAGGAGGGGAAAAGACAGGGGCTGGGGTAACAGGCTGACTGAGGGGCAGTAGCTGAGAGGCAGGGGGGTAACAGGCTGACTGAGGGGCAGTAGCTGAGAGGCAGGGGGTAACAGGCTGACTGAGGGGCAGTAGCTGAGAGGCAGGGGGTAACAGGCTGACTGAGGGGCAGGGGGTGAGAGGACAGGGGGTAACAGGCTGACTGAGGGGCGGGGCAGTAGCTGAGAGACAGGGGGTAACAGGCTGACTGAGGGGCAGTAGCTGAGAGACAGGGGGTAACAGGCTGACTGAGGGGCAGTAGCTGAGAGACAGGGGGTAACAGGCTGACTGAGGGGCAGTAGCTGAGAGGCAGGGGGTGAAAACTACATCCTGGTGGGAGATGTTGAAGGGATGAGATCAAGTGAATGATCAAATATGGATGAGAAATTCATTTTGATTTTGCATTTGATTTCTGATTTTCTCAGTTCTAGTTCCTGTGTTGGGTAGCTTGTGGCGAGCAGCACCACTGGTTTACAGGAGAGATGCTAACAATGCTAACAGGCTGTAGCTGGAGGACAATCAGAGAGAATAAAATGAGTCAAGTTGAAAATGAAAATGAGTCCTCAAACGTCGGTCTTCTGGTGCACACACACACACTTGGACCCATCCGGTCCGGTTGGCATCTCTTCACACCACACCACACCACACCACCACCACCACCACACCACACCACACCACACCACCACCACCACCACCTACCCTGCAGATGACACACTGCCAGTGGGAGCCGCCGTCTCGGGGCTTGTACTCCTCCGACAGGCATTTGAGGTGGTAGACCCGGAAGCAGTTGTCACACATCAGGACGTCGCCCGGTAGGTGACACTCGAAGCAGTACCAGTCGTGGCTCTCGGCCTCCCAGTCCTGCAGCAGACACAACGGGGTAACAGGGTTGGGTGACCCCCCCGCCGACCCGCCAACACACACTCCTCCATCCACCGGGCCGGCGGGGGATTTGTGCCTCCTCAGAAACATTTGGGTGAGGTTTCTACACATTTGGCTGCTGATCCGGTTAGTTTGCTAACAGACTCGCTGTATCTTTTGTCTGTTGCTTGTCTTATACACTTTTGTTTATTTTGATGCTGCTGTCTTTGCTAGGAAAAATAGAATCTCAAATAGAATCTCAATGACTTCCTGGTTAAATTTAGATTTAGAAAATAAAAACACTGGTTGGTTAACTGGTTAAGTGTCTGGTAGACACTTCCTTTATAATGCCAATGTTCATTAATGTTACAAGGCAACAAATCCTGCATAGAAATAAAAAAATAAAAAATAAAAAATACATTCCAATTGGGTTGTCACACTCATGTCATTCCTCCGTGCACCAGCAGCTTCAAATATTGACCGTTTGATTGAATTTGATTGAAATTTAACATTCACACGGTCCATGGAGAATATTCTGAACTTTCCTCCTGAATCTGTGTAGTATTGGTATTTGACAAAGGGGTTGAAGACCGAGGGAACTGAAGACAGGTTTGTTTGGGAGAGTTATATGAATGAGTGTGCTTGTGACCAGGAGGTCATCCATTCAAACCCTGGACCGGCTGGTGCTATCCCCTCCCTTAACAAACACTGGCAAGGTGTTCAGACTGAACCCCCAACTGCTGGAAGAATGATGTGGATGTATTACTGTATTACTGAAGCCAGGTGATGCTAAAAACCTTCCAAGGATGATTTGAAAAGTACTACGTGACATCACTGATCCCTTAATTAACCACCATCAATCTACTACTACTACCACCGGGGTCCTTGTACAAGTACAAGTACTCACCTGTAGTAGTCGTGTTTCATTGTGTCTTTCTGTGTTTTCCTGTTAATCATAGTTGTTTTATCACTTTGCTTCTATGTTTCATTGCTGTGCAACTAAAGCCAAACACTGTTTTGTGTGATTGCAGGTGAAATGTTTGCTAACTCTGGGGGTAACCATTAGCTTGCCTCTTGCAAACATTGACATAATCAGTTTTTGTTCTGCAGTGAGTGAAAGTTAATGTTGAATCTTGAGTGGTTTGTGTTGGCAGCTGGAGGGCGTCAGACGGATGAGGGCGGGGCTAACCGGACTACTGGTTCAAATGACTACGCTGATTGTTAAATCTCAGTTCATAATATATATATTTTTTGGTGCATTGGTCCTGATTGGTTCTTCGCCGGGGTCCCTGTGAAGGTCACACAGACAGGAAGAACAATCCACTAGAAAGTCAACTACTCATCAGCCTGCCAAGAGTCCAACTCCTCCCACTCACAGTCTGGACCGACTCAGGAGGAGAGCGGGGGAGTCGTGACTGACTGCAGCTCCATATAATCCTAAAAGAATGGCACTTCACAATCCCTTTCTTGATCTCTTTCCCATTTGTTACGCTTTGTGCATTTGGTCTGGCTGGAGAGACACCAGATGCAGCATGCCAATGCAGTGATGATCACACAGTCTATGAGAATAGCCCTTGACAATCCCTTCCTTAAACTCTTCCCTTTTGTTGCATTTTGCGTGTTTGGTCTGGCTAAGATGCCGAGCTTTAACTAATCTATGGACTGCTGATTGGCCCACAGCTCTGAACCCATTCAAGGCCTCTAACAGCTACCTAAGGGCAGGGAAACATGGCGTGACTATTTGGGCAAGTCTAGCTCAACATTCTGGTTTTGATCACATTAGATACTTTCCATGCCAGGAAACATCTGAATGCCTTTTTGACTGTGTTTACTACTTCACTGCTTGTTGCTGGCAGTATTGTCCATCCATGCAGCCACAACCATTGCCAAGTGTACCTCCCTAATGAAACTTCTTCACTCATTTCCTTAAATAACCTTTGGGCAGTCTATATATGGGACACCTTAACAAGGTCATACATTGCAGCACCGTAGCCTCCTTCTGTCTGAGGACACATGCCTGGATTTTTACTGACATAGGCTCGAGTGCCTCCATTGGTCGCGTAGAGGTGAAACGAGCCCAAACACAACCATAAATAGTCATGAGGACAAAAGGAGTGAAGACAGCTCTGACAGTCACGCTGCCAGCTTCTCTGCAACACCGAGGGCCGTGATGTGAAGCCAGGCTTTCACTCTGCACTCTAAAAACTAGGTGTTTATTGGGGCTTCTTCCCTCACTAGAAACAAACACCCCTAAAGGCTTCCCTAGAGAAGCTCCATATGTTAGATGTTTGTGGAAGTACAGTCATGGATTCTTTATGAAGACACTCAATGAGGAACTTTGGAAGGGTGAAATTTCAACATATATAATTTCCTTTAAAAAGGTCAGAAAGCTTTTCATCCAGGGTAAACAAACACAGGCTATTAGCATCAACTGTGTTTGTGGATCATTGCTTTCTTTGGTTCATATGACAAATCTGTGGTATGTGAGCAGAATACCACATCTGAATCAGTTTCAAGCTGCTGGCATATACGGTCGTCTGCCCAATTATCAAGAAGGCATCGTACTTTGTCCAGGTCAACCCTCAGTGGCTAGATAGCTGCTAGCTACTGTGTAAACAAAACCCATCCTTATCCCATAATCCACAGCGTGTTTAACAAGTAATGCGCAGTACTGTAGCCGGGTGGGATGAACGGTTGTATCACAGTCTCACTCCAAACCAAGTGTTGAAGGGTTCGTTTGCAGACATACTGAGGTTACCCAACAGTGACGGCCATGTTCTCATATGTCCAAATGAACAGAACTAAGGGGAAACTGCTCTGAACCAACTAGCTGTGAACACGCTCTGAAAATCCACACACAGAATCCTCAAAGGACTTTTACTTTTTATAGTGTAATGGACTCTTCACACAAACACTTGATAATACAGAGATGGCCCTTGTGTTCTGTCAAGCGTCGAGAGGTACTTCCCTGTTGTTGGACTGTCTGATGAATGAGAAGTGGCTGACTTCAAAAGGCGAGAGCTCTTTGGAGCCAAGGACACTGTCTGTGGTTTTGGCAGAGTGAGCTCTGACAGTAGCGGGGATGCCAGAAATGGGCCAAAGCAACGCAGATAATACGGCACAGATGTGATATCTGATAAACTAAGCTGGCATTAATGATGCCTCTGACACTGAACCTAAGAAAGAATAGCAAAACATCAGGACATGTTTTCAAAAGTCCATGGCAAACATAAATTATGCAATCACGTTGGGTTCAGCCAGAGTTCAAAAACATTTACGCCCCATCTGCAATTTACCAGGCAAAATCAAAAGGCCAAAAGGAGGAAAAATAAAGCTGAAAAGAAAGAGTTTGTGGGCTTAAAATCACAGAGTTCCCCTAATATCTGAGAAAGGCCTCTGTGCTTTCTGGAGGGAAAGTCGGGCCTTGAAAATAAAGCTGCCAACCAAGGCAGACTTGTGACAGAGGAGGGCTTGAGAGGCCAGAGGGCTGGCTGCCTTCCGCTGCCTTCACACTGCTTCCCTACTCCGGTCAACAGCTCAGCACCGTCAAGCTGGGACACGCCGGAGCGCCGAGCGAGGCCGAGCAGCAGGGCTCGCATGTTGTCTAATGACCTACACAAAAACAACCCCAGGACTCATCGCAGCCTCCTGTGTCTTTCAGAGCTGCCCTGCTTCATCTGGTGTCTGACATGGTCTTAAGGCCTGCATAAACTGAACACTGAGCTGATGGTGTTGACCAATATGCCTGTCAACTACGCCATACCACTCTGTAGCTTCAGAAGGGCAATGGTGGCCACAGGCAAAAGAAGTGGCTCTGGGACTACGACAACCACAATCATGTGTTTTTGGGCTGAACATTATTCTCCATATGTACCTCGACCTTTTCAAAACCTGAAAATTATTAAATTCTAAAATTATTTGTGCATTCATTTCTGGACTTTCTAGACTCATGTAGGAACGTTTTGCATCCTATAGAAGAGCCCGGCTTCATGTTGGTGTCTGACATAGTATTTAATCCTAAATTGGCAATGAGTGTGTGATGAACCCAATCAGTGTTAGGGTTGAGTTGCAAGGATCCAATGGTGATAATGGCATCTGGTCTGTAAACTGTGAAGTACTGCATCCAATATACTGACAAAAACAGCAACATGGAATATCACTGAGGAAGGTCTGAACAGGAAAGCAGGGGCAGTTTACTGCACTTTGTCAAAATAATGGGTTAAAAAATGTAATAGAGGTGAGGGTCTGTTTATTTGGGCCTTGTGTTGTCTTTGAAAGCAAGAAACCATTCAGCCATTTTATTTCAACTGAAAACGTTTTAAAAATTCACAAGATTCTAAAAATAATGTGGGGCAAACCTGGATTAAACACAATCTGACAGGTCAGAGCGTCTTTCAACCTATTCTTAAGAATTTGGTTGCACTATTTTTAAATCTCTGATTAGTGCACAAACGCTGGTGGCATCTGTTAGAGGAGTGTATACAAGGTCAACACAAGGACACAGCGCATGCCAGTTGGACTGAATCCAGGCGCCTACAGTGGGAAACCTAGACTCCATGAAGGAGGAGTAATTGCTTTACCATGCTTCTCTTGAACACACACACACACACACACACACACACACACACACACACACACACACACACACACACACACACACACACACACACACACACACACACACACACACACACACACACACACACACACACACACACACACACACACACACACACACACTTTAGTGATTTGAATTGAGTGATTGCTGACCTAAAAGAACCGGTCAGCTGCATTACTAGTGACAGGCATGGAGACAACTAAAGAGTATGACCACACAAACCACAACCCCATCCCGCCTCCCTCCCCACCTCCACCCGCTTTATCACATAAAAAAAAAAAGAGCATGCTAGACAGAAGCAAGAACACAGTAGCACAACCCGTCTGAGGACTACAACTACCATGATCAAAAGACTAAGAACTACAAACGAACACTCATAGATGCTTGCTACAAACCTGCGGCTATGCTAGCGTTGCTTGCCGTCTCGTGTGAAGACGAGCCAATTAAGCAGACAGTGAATACTGTTCATGCTGAAACTTGGTTATGTCTCGATCAAGCAACGGCACATCTGTAGGTAAGCAGCGAGCAAATATTTCATGACGATCAACTGATCAATTCCGCAAGAAATTTGGCCACGTCGACACAGCGCTGAAATGGACTTTCATGAAGCCTTTTACGAGTTAAGTCAGCAAGTCGTTTCTGGCAGTGAGTTCAGTTGAGTTTAGCCTGCTTGCTGCAAATGGTGCATTCAGCAGACTCAATCACAAGCATTGTGCTGTGTGAGAAGACTATTTCTCACCGACGGCACAGAGGGCCTTATTCTTGGTACGAACCAGAACATGTGCTGCTTTTTTATCTTTGCTTCCTGCATAAAAAAGATTCACTCAAATCCCTGACTGCGCTGCATGTGGCAGACCTGATTTCTCACAGAACGATGTTAGTTAGAGAGGAAAAGAAAGAGAGAGGGAGATCAAATAAAAACAAACCCCGTATTGGAAAACAACAATGCAACCCTTACCTTGCTTCCCTCGGCTTTCGGCTCCTGTGATTGCAAGTGATTCAGAGAGTAGTGTTTAAGTCCTGCTGCTAAAATGACCCGAGCTCCGCTGGACAACAGTTTCACGTCCTCAGAGACTAACAGCGTTTTCCACACACAGACTTATTTGTGACAACATCCCACAATACCACACAGACCCACCACAAATACCTTATAATAATATGGTAAAAGTACTTATTGCACATGCATGCTCCTTTCCATTATTCATGTTCTGGCTTGCCACCAACAAATTACTAGAATACTTTTTCTACAAGATACACTAAGACATGAATACGCTAAGATATGAATTAGGACAATGTGTTTTGTAGTTTAAGTGTCCGGTGTTTTCAGGAGGGCAGCAGCTAAGGATAGGCTTGATTTTAGAAGCAGAAGCAGTTTTTTGTCCCATCATGCCATTATTATGCTGCTCAGGCTTTTCTGATATTCCTACATAATGATTATTCCTCAAACATCACAGATGAAGATCCTGTAGCTCAATGGGTAAAGGTACTAACACACTAACTAGGTACTAACAGGGTAGCAGGTCTGAATCCCACTGTGGCAAAAAGCACAGCCATGAAAGCAGCCACCAAATATGCTATATGCTGATGACACTCATTATTATCATCAATGTATAATAATGCATCAAGGACTACTAGCCTGTAATAGATAAGAGGATTCAGAAGTGCCGGGGCACTGAGAAATGCTACTCCTATGTAGTGTTTGGTAGAGCCAGTCTGACCGTGCTTACAATACAGAGCACAGTTCCTTCCCACTAACAAGGGAAATAAGTGGGAAATGAAAAAGGACTTTGAACAAAAGGAAAAGAAAAACAGTAATAACACAAAGCTGAGTAAGAGGAGTTCAGAAACTAAAAGGTGTCTTGAAAGGGGCCATTTAAAAAAGACAATTTGACTAACCACTGTACAGACCTGTCTAATCACAGTCCTAGATGGGGCCAAAACTACTCATTTTCTGAACATGGTAAACATTTCTACCTCTTCTCTCTGGCTCTTTGTTTAACTTAGCGTTATCTCTGCCCTTCCTGATCATTCTAGGGACACAGTCATGGTTTCCTCTAATGTCTGGGTGCTGTGGCGCTTACCGTGCTTTCACACTGCGAGCAACTCTGTTGGTGGGTCGCTGTGTTCTGACCGGTAGTCGGCGGTGCACAAGGCTCCGACTGGCCCTCTGTAGTGGTCTCATTCGGCGCCAGCATTTTGAACAAGCAAATCATGTATTTTTTTACTGACTGTGGCATTGCCTTTCATAATGTTACATCGTTTTGATGAGCTAACAGAGCTAGCTAGCAAGCATTTATTAGGTAGCATTAAATGAAAATAAAACAGAATAAAAGTTATTTCAGAGCTTCCCGTCGACCCCAACAATGGATGCAACCGTTCTCCAAGCATCGTTTTTGAGACGTTTATTCTAGTCTTTGAAATCAACAAGAACTCGGAAGCTTTTAATTAATTGAGTTAACCTCTCGTCCATTTTGAACCTGCCAGGTGGAACTACTGTTACAACAAAATCACATCTGTAGGGAAACCTTGAGGCACAGAAATCTGATTGGCTGCCGACGACTGCACTCTGTTCAGCCGTGGCCATCTTTTCTCAGCCTTTCTCAAGCTTGCTGGCTGATCACACATCAGCCACGTTTCCCTGCCATTCAGCTCTATAGGACCTGAATGGATTTCTGGTTCATATTGTGTTGTTCACAGTGTGAACGCACGGTGACGCTTTCACTCTAATTCTTGCAAACTAGGAATTGAAGCTTTTTCTATTGTTGCACCCATTGCAAGTCACCACCTACGTACCTAAAATCTAAATGGACGAATTCTTCAACCATTGGAGACCAATAATGGTGTTTAATTAACTGGCCTCTGAGAGGGCCTAATAACTCATGGGGTTGTCATCCCTACTGGAGGAGGAGGGAGGGGTTGCCGGGCTTACCATCTCGTCCCCAGGTAGCCAGTAGCCTTCCTGCTCGATGCCAGCCTTGGAGCCCTTGCAGCCGACGGTCAGGGTCTCCACCACCAGGCCGTCCTTCACAGCCAGGCTCAGCTGTCTGGCCGTCTCCTTCGGGTGCATGCCAAACACACGGCTCAGGTACCTGGGGGGGGGGGGGGGGGGGGGGATGGGAAAAGTAATTGAAGGATGCAAGATGGCAGCCATACTGGAAACAGCCTTGTTGCAGCAGCAGTCTGTGACTAACTGAACAAGGACATGTCAATATGAGGATATGGGGATTTGCACAATATCGGTCTTGTATTTATTGTACACGGTGGGCAGGACGTAGTATTTCTATGTTTTTTTTGCTTACTGTGCCCAATGTTGTTCGTATGGTAGGTAGCGACCCAGGGGCCAGAGACAAATGATATTAAAAGCAGGGATAATAATTTTCAATTATTTCCTCGCCTCATGCTCCTTCACTTTCCAATTTTAGATCACATGCGCTTCTTGGAAGAAACGCCGCAGTAAAGTCCTGCAGCTGCCTACCGACCGGCACCGGACCCTGAGACGGGTCAGCATCCTCCGCTGTGGCCGTCAGCCAGAACTACAGACGCTCAGTGGGGAACCAGGTGAGTGTCATTACTCTTGAGCTGCAAAGCGTGGACCTACGTTTGTAACCTGGAGCAACATTACCAGTATTACCAATACTACCCAGTGGTTCTCAAACAGAGGACTCCTTCATATTCCTCTTCTCTTTACATCGAGAGGCAGTTTTGAGTTAAGATCCAGGGGTCCCGCAAGGGTCCTTGAGAGGCTTCCACCGGGTTCCCAGCATCATGATGAAGAGCCTAATTTCATTACAACTGAATCCACTAGAAAGTTTCATCCATTTGAGAATGTATAAAAATGACCAATCACAGGATTCACTCTCACCACTTTTACCTTCTTACAGTTTCATAATCCTGTACCAAGTCTTTTTTTTTAAGACAGGTTTTCTTGGGACAGAATCTGATCGGTGGAATAACGTGCATCTACTACACTCCCAGTTTGGCCTACTACTTTAGCTAAGTGTATTAGTACACAAATAAACAGCTTTATAGCAAGAAAAAGCAAAGAACTTAAAAGAAATGTGCAGCAGAGGTAAGAAACGTGAGAGGACATATCCTAGAACAGCAGGGGGTAATAGGAAAAGCATCAAAAGAAAAAGGTAAATGTGTAGAAAAATAATTCAGCATGTTTGAAAATATTGGTGAAACAGCCTAACTGCCGTGGCGCTGGAGATCACATCCCTCCACGTCAGAGAGGGCAGTCCATTATTCCTCTGCCTCACTGACTTTGTTCCAATTCTCCTCCATTTCCACCGTCATCACCCGTTAAGACACAAAGCCCGTTTGGTGAAATTAAGCCGGCGTGGGACTGGAGGGAGGGAGGGAGGGAAGGGAGGGGGGGGGAGGGAAGGGGGGGGGGCGGAAGGGCCACGGCCATCCGATGCATGCTGCTGCTTCACGTCGCCATGACAACAGCCGCTCGCTGGTATTCGTTTGGCAAGCGGCCAGCTCCCAAGGTACTCGGCGACTTGCCGTATGAGATGTGCTAAGTGTTTCGGTTCAGCCCCCGTTCCATCCGCCGCCTGAAAGGAATGACTGATCCGCAGGTCTGCTGCGAGCGGCTCGTCAGCCATTTGCCTTCTTTCAACGACGGCGCCGCCCTCGTAATTAAAGCGGTAACAGCCGAAGCGTCGCGACCACAACCTGCTGCGGATTCCATATCGAGGCCTGATTTCTCCAGAGAGGCACATGGCGACACGGGCCGGCCGGCTTCACGGCCAGAATGACAATGAGCGCAGTCGTAGTTGGAGAACGTCAGGTCTCGAGCGGTTGTCAATCCGCCTATTGATCGGCGTCCTGGATGGCCTCCAGTGCAGACGGGGCTCTACAGCAACAGAATACGCAGGCCTCGCCTTTTGTCCCAACACCGACGGTACACCAAAGTCAAACGAGCCAAACAACCAGGCTGAGGGTCAGAGTGTCTTTGAAGGGCTTTCTAATGCTGCTTTGAGAGAGTTTTTCTAAAGGGTAAAGATTTTTTTGACATGCAACTCCCATTTCATTTCTTCTAGATTACAGTTTTCCTGCTTTTTGTCCCGTGGTTCTTTTCCGGATCACCTCCCTCATGCACACTTACTCCTCTGAAAGTGAGATGCCAAGAAATATCAAAGCAAGAGTTCCTCTAATCCTGGTGGCTCAGCGGGCCGAGGTGCTTATCATGAACTCACAATGTTGTAGGTGTAAATCTCACAAACGTCTCAGCATGTCAACCCCTCGTGCTCTCTCCCACCTTCTCTGCTGGACAGTATAAAAGCACAGGGTGGCCTAGCGATAAGAGAGACTGTCCTGTAACCAAGAGGTCACAGGCTCAATCCCGGCCAACAGCCAACACAACAGCCATGTGTCAGGTCAAAACGTGCTTAAGCAAGACGCCGAACTTGTAAGTCCCTCTGGATGACGGCATCAGCTAAACGCCTCCAAATGTAAAAGCAGGAAGATTCACTTTTAAAAACAGGAAGTCATGTCCGTCTCGTTTTGGGGGTGACTTACTTGGAGATCCTGTCCATGTTTGCAATTTGTTTCTGGTTGCGGATGACCTCGATGGCTGCCCACACGTACTGGACCACCTTGGGGTCCGCCTGCCTCTTCTTCACCACACGTGACATGATTTCCTTATTCATCTAACGTGCAGGGAACAGAGCAGAAATATGAATCAGCCAACATCTTTGCTCAAAACAGCTTTCCTGTTTAGGAGAAGGAGAATAGGAGGAGTCCACAAGTTCACCTCTCTTAAATAAGCCTGAGTACACTCGCTTTATCGTATCAGCTATAAACAAACAGCCTCACAACTGGCCACACCATCCATTGTGGTAATAGTCGTAGTATTAGTAGTAATAGTGGTGGTCAAAGTAGTAGTAGTAGTAGTAGTAGTAGTAGTAGTAGTAGTAGTAGTAGTAGTTTCACAACTCATAGGGCAATTGTTTTTCAGCAGATTCACATCAGCAACATCACACGGTTGTCTCAATTCAGTTTAAAAATGAAAAAGTCATGTGAGACACGCTTCATGTACAAGAGTGTCTGTAATACTTGCTAGAGAAGATAAATCAAGGACTCTGTGTCTGAGATTAACTTTTAGTTTAGCTCAACCGACTGGTACACTAAAAAATTACCTGCCCAAAATATTTTTACTGGTCAAAAGAATATATTTTTCAGAGAACTATGTATACTTATGTCACCCTCCCTGTTTTCAGTGTCTTTTATGTCAAATCTTATAACTATAATTACCCTGTTTATTGTTTCCCCTCAGAAATAAAGAAGGGATTGTTTCAGTCATTCAGATTTTGTAATAACATCAAATGATCATGTCGAATGATGAACTCAGTAGTGTATAGATCGAACCAAACTGAGCTGAATGCATCGTTGGTCCATCCAGACTCTCTGAGTGTCGGCTGTCCTCATACAGCTCCATGGTTTCCCATATAAAACAGAAGCTAAGCTGATGAATCACACTGAGCAGCACAAAGGGAATCCTCAACGTCTAACATACTTGCTGGTAGCCCTCTACCGCGACATGGGCAGCGCAAATAAATAAACTAAAGCTACAACCACCAATTAGGACAGACTCACTGTACCACCATTATTTTAGGCTGCAAGCTCACGCCCCAGCTAAGCACCCTGTATTTAAAATTATATAATTACTCGTGAAGTGTATTTATTGCATTTCAAAAGAGAGAAATCCATAATTTGCAGTGCTGTCATTACAAGGACATCCTTAACACCTAATAGCATTTCTCTCCTCGCCTTGTGGACATCAAGACAAATACTGCCAGCGGTGATGGAAGCTCAGGAGAAGCCAGAGGAGAATTTGACAACACACTCCTAAAGACCTTCAAAGGGTTTATGCTGGTTTTCCTCTTCAGTGCGGTGCATAGGCCCGGCCTACTCCGAGTATCTTGAAAAACTCAAATCCAATTTTATGCGGTTCTCCTCTTAAGCATCCGTGAAACTTAAGATGTCACTTTCATAAATCGCAGCACTTTTATTCTAGGGAAGACGCTGGGCTTTACAGCGTTTTGTGGTAGAAGAGGCGACCGGATTTCAGCATAAATTGCGGCTGAGGGTGACAGTGAGCATGTGGGGTTAATAAACACGCTGGGGTGATGCTAAATCAGCGAATTACCTGACAACAGATGCAACCAAAGCTAAAATCAACACAAAACGTGCGATCAGTCGGAGCATGTAGTCCTGAAATACAGCGGCTCACGCTTTGCATGGCTGGTCATCGGTAGGATCTGTAGTCTCAGAGCCGATCCAGTACTCGTATCGGCAAAACAGTAATTAAATAATGTTGTGATATAAAGTGTGAACAGGATTTTCTTGAAAAAATATAGTAATCATGTTTTCATTCACTATAGAGTCCCCCTTAAATATTTTTGCTGAAGTAGTACTTTACTAAAAACTGCAACTCGCATTCATCAAGATGGATTTTACTCTAGATTTTGAGCTGAATGCATTATTTTTTTTTTTACTCTGGTTGGCTTGACACCAACAGGAGAACCAAACATGAATATGCTGAATTGTCACCGTTTGCAAAACCATAACATTCTGCCGTTTCTCCGTGACTGAAGGTTGTTAGACAAGTTTCAGTGAATATTTGTACTAGAAGAATCACTTGTTTCTGTCATTATTCTAACAGGTCGACACCAGGTGGAATGAATGAATGTTAACCGAGTAGTACTCGGATCAGTATTCGTACCAGCTGATGTACTTGGTCTGAAATATTGGTCCTTGTGCACCCCTAGTGATCAAGGTCAGAGCTGGATGTTTCTGACCATCTGACGAAATTACGTTTGAATGCACAACAGGCAACACTGACTAAATCCTTTCCTCAGGCGTACGGTGCCTTATCCTTATCCTGTTGTGTTACAGACTGACTGGAGTGGGCCGAGGCTAAAGTAGACAACCATCAGCCTGAGGCTACTGATATTAAAGGTATGAGCTAGGCTCAGCTAAAACACACCCCACCATCTGAATTCCTCTCAATGTGATAGATGGGTGTATTTCCACAATTACTTAAAAGTCACAAGGAAACATAATTTCCTTCAACACATTTCCATTTGAGACAGGATGTTGGGGCGGGACATAACGTGAGGAGTGTGGAAAAGTTTTTAAAAATGATTGGTGTATAATCTTGAGCTGTCACAAACTGCAGATTCTTCAAAATGAAGAAATTCCAGCCACCAGGTACAACCATGGTGTCTTAGGAAAAGGGAACAGGGTTTGGGGGGCTGAGCCCCCAAAATGCACCACTGTACCATGTTGCCACTCACGTCACTTAAAAAATATACAGTTTTGCAGGAAGCAAAAGTAATGGGGAAATGACAGATTTATTTGGCATTAACTGTTAAATAGGTGTACGTTATGGTAAAGGATTGGCTAACAAAGTAAAAAAGTTAATTTTTCATTTAATTGTGAGTTTAAACACCACAGGTCTCTTGCCTAAGTGAGCCACAGGAGGTGAGAAATCGGGCTGGACAGCAAATCAGGAAGCCTGCAGCCTTCAGACAGCCTCTCAACACCGCTGAAGGAGAAAGAGGAGATGGGAGCAGGAGGTGACACTGAGTAATGTGATCCCCCTGTGCTATGCCAAGCGCAGTAGGTGTGAATGAGGGCCACCTGTGCCGTGATGCCCAAGGCAGCAGGGGCACCTCAGTACTCGCTCCTCCATCAGGATCTGCCAGGCTGGCATGCTCACAACACAGCCACCACCACTGCCTGGCACACAGCCGCTAGCCTGCACCTCTGTCTCCAGAGACCTAACACTACATGATGCCACAACAACACAGTCTGAACCTCACCATGCTCCCCAATCAATTAGGCAAGGTGTGCTACACTGGGGGGCAATTAACACAGCCAGAGGACTAGAGGGTTTGGGACTCCCAGGGTAAACAAAGGAGCAGCACAGTGTTGTGGCCTCTTTACAGTATCTGATGGCTCTTTCTATTCCAAAGGAAGAAGCATCCTCACTAAGCTGAAATATCCCAGAAATTGACACCAGTTGTGAGACACTTTATGTGAATGCTACTGCCATCCTAAGATTTCAGCATGAATGTCTGCCATCCAGCGTTAGCCACCAATTAGCCATGAGATTGACACTGACAGGACGAGACCAAACGAGATGTTCTGGGACAGGCGAGCTGCATTAGCACGTTGTAATTCTGTACTGCACAATAAATCTTATTTTTGAATGAGACATTAAACACAACTCGTAGATTTGGCAACAAAGGGACAGCCATGGAAGGCCACGGGCTATGTTAGCCAGTTAGTTAGCTTAGCTGCTAGTCAGCTAGCTAACGTCCTACCGAACGTTAATTAGACAAAGAGGCCGATATGTTCTCCCCCAAATATCTCAAATGGAGTGATTCACAATGTGTATGTTATATATCGTGTCATATTTCCCCAAACGAGCACGTGAACAAACACGGTTGGCTGGCAAACAAGCTAGTGAGCTAATAGTTAGCTCAGCTAGGTTGCGTAGCTAACGTCAGTTGGCTGGTTTGGCAAACCTAGCCAACTTGTCAGCGAACGTGGACAGTCCTTACAAGCAACGTGACAAGCTAGTAATTATATCGAGTGAACGCGGTGCACAATACAAATCAAGCACCACGACAAGCTAGAGAAACACCACCAGCTAACCAGCTAATCGTTTGTTTTGGAGGGCGCCATGTTCACCATCCTCCATCACGAGATAGGAAAGGCAGGTTCGGCCAGCTAACTCTACTAGCGCCTCCGCTTGCTAGCTAGCCGCAGTGTTGTCACTGAAGCCATGCCTTTTTCATCAGGATAAAATTCAAACTTACCTTTGCTACAGTGTCACTAACACACAACGCTGTACAAAATCCGTGAAGGATTGAATACGAGGCAGTTTACATCTGTATTTCCGGGCCAGTTTGACTGTGAGGATGGTTTGAGTCCAGCGCTGGGCTGGGAGGTAAACACAGCGCGGACAGAGCTGCTTCTCCACGGGGAGAGAGAACTCTAGTGGTGGAGTGTGGACTGGAAAAGGTCATGGCTCCTTCCTCAGAAGTTTTCTATTTCCCTTTTTGAATCCATGTTTGTATTTGTTTTATTTGTATCGATTGTTTTATTTGTGATAGGTGATAGCAAACAAAACAAGAACATAACAAGGGACATATGAGGACAGTGTGACACTTCAACATCATGGTAGACTGTGACAACGATGCAACGCTAAACAAGACTTTTAGGAAATGTAAAAAAAATAAAATAAAAGGGGAGGAGGGTAAAGAAAGAAAGAAGAGAAATAAAAAATAAGAAAATGTAAAAAGGTCAATAAATAAGCAAGAAGAAAATAGAAAAATATTAGGGAGAAGAAATAAAAAAGGGGTGGGTGGTGGCTCTTAGTAGTCATAGTTGTTATGCTAGGGTGTGTGTGTGTGTGTGTGTGTGTGTGTGTGTGTGTGTGTGTGTGTAGGTGATGTAACCAAGTATGGCAGTCTGTTTTATTTTAACCTTGAATGTGGCTGCGGGCTGTTCCATGTTCCAGTGATCTGTTAACAGGTTAAGCCAATGATTAACTGATCATTTAGTTATATCCTTGCATTGCATCCTTCATTAGGATGACTTTTATTGTGCTGTAAAATCCTTTTATTGTGCTGTTGTTAATAAGATAAGGATGACGTGTTTATGGTGTGGAACGATGCTAGATCACCTAGCAGACATAAAGATGGTGTCAGGTTTTGTCTTTCCAATAAAGCTGGAGAGATTCACCTGAAACGTAATATACTGTATACCCACAGAATGACCTTATTTATGAATTCAAAGACACTGATGGTAAATGTGGTTTTTTTGTGCTTCTGATGGGGAAATCCTGCCTCGTTTACTCTTTAGTTGCTCTACTATAAAGATTTTCTTTATTTTATTTTGACTGTAAAAATAAGAGTCAATTTGCTGATGTGTACACTTTCAAAGTCTATTTTCTTTCTAGTCTATCAGGGTCCTGAAAAAGTCTGAAAATATTTTAAATTATATTATCTATACTCAAGGCCTTCTTCAATACAGTTAAACATTACATTTTAATTCAGTTAATTCTATTTGGTGCACCGGTGAGGAATCAGTCCAGTCATGCAGATCACATTCTGATAGTCTACAGTTGTTTTCATTTTCCTGTTTTTTCAAATGTTAAATTGGTCTTTTATTGTATTGTAACTGACTTTAAATAAGGTCTTAAAAACTCTTAAATTTAAGTTAAAACATGCAGACACCCTGTGATCAATGACCCTCAACCTGGTGAGATGCCAATGGCAATAAATAGTAGCTATTAAGAGCACCTTGAGTACAAACTACCAATCAGACAGCTCCGTCACATGGAAGCCCAAGCCTATTAGAAAATGATTGGTGATTGAATAAAATCCCTGGTCGAACATTCAGGGATTCACACGGGAAAAAGCTAACTGGATGACGGAGAGCTGATGAGGTTTCAGAAGAAGCTGGAGTTTTAAATCTCCAGTTGTTGTGTATGTGAAGGAGGTTCATCAGCTCACTCAAGACAGACAACGCTCAGTAAAGGTCCAAATGCTTCCAGCTGGCCGGAGAAATACATTCGGAAATTGTCCCCACAACTTCTCTACATCTTTGCAGAAGAATCAATAAGATGCTTCTTCAAAAAGATGCTGCCTCCGGTGCTTCTTCTTCCTCATCTGGAACCCATATAACATCTTCCTCATGAGGCATTTGAGTCAACCTCATTGGTCACCAGTGAATGTTCATCTCTATTCGCTTCATCCTCTCTGGATGCCGATGAGTCCTCTCTGTCATCCCCTTCGTCTGACTGGTTTCCCACGATTGCAGCATCGTGTGGCTCCAGGAGCTCCTTCCTCTAGATGACATGAGTCTGGTGCTGCTGGTGAGAGCAGCAGTAGTCCTGCTACAGACGCTGTGGCTGGCTTTGTTGAGACGGCAGAGAGAATGGTAGCGAGGGTCCTCTCTGATTTCTAGGGTTTCATATGAACGTCCTCGGGGCACTTGAATGAGTTTTCACAGAGAGAGTGATCGCAAAGTCAAACTCAAGATCTGAGACGTACAAGAGGGACCAAGGAGGGACCAAGAACCAAGGAGACATGATGGTGTCTACCGAAATTCATTTTTTCTTTTTATTCTTTTTATTTATTTATTATTTTATTGTGAAAAACAGCTTTAATGCAGTGAGGTAACTGTGTAAGACATTCCTTGAAACCTCTTCAAATGTCCAAAGCCAATTCACAAGCCCTCCGCAGCCTTTTCAAAGTTTGTGTTGAGTTTTCATTCAAACTTCAGAAAAATTACTTCACAATGTGTTCCTGGGGTTACAGTTTGAAATGGTTACGGTCCTCAATAAATTAACTTACTTGCTTTTTCCTCTAAAAAACAATAGTTGAGCTTCACAGCTTGTGTTTGTGAAAATATAAGAGCTGTCAAACCCTGAACCTGTTAAATCTTCACAAACACTTTAATGCTATAAAGTGGAAATTCACTGTGTGGTAATGAAGAGTGAAAATAAATCAAATTGATTTAGATTTGAACCAAACAGGTTTGTGCTTCACAGAGCAACAAACAAAAATACAGATTTAAAAATGACAGAAGAAAAGTCGTTTTAATTAAAGGGTTCCTACAGTAAAGATTGGCTTCATGTCTATGTGAGTATACAACACACAGCATGCTGGGAAGGACACCAGATGACAGCACAGCTTCATGGTTGTCTTTCAAGTTTTTTATTTCCACATTGAAAAATGATAAAACACAGAGGGAACAGAGAGAAGGTCTTTATTATCATCAGTTCTTCCTTTCTGACTGAAGGCAGCAAACTGAGTGTATTGTCTCTCATGTCAGAGGGTGACGTACCCTCTGCTGCCACCAGGAGGCGAAAGAGCTCCACCAACACCTACACAGACGGGTCAGTCACCATTCTGGGGAGGTTGTTTTTTTTTGCATCCCTTTCATCCCTTTCATAACTTTGACAAAATAACTACTACTACTACTACTACTACTAATAATAATAAATGAGTTTTTTCTGTGTAATTGTCAATTTAATGGTTACTCCAGCTGAAATGTCTGTTGAGAATAGATATTCAGATATTGTCCACCGAGGTCATCTGTATTGTAAATATGAATTGAGTCATTTTCTGGCTTCAGGGCAGCAGATACAAGGTCACAGGTTCAATCCCTGCCATTCACCCATATAACGTCCATTTCCAAACATCCTTGAGCGACACGCTGAACCTCCTACCTGTCTGATCCTGACCTCTGACCCCTCTGGTGAAATGTGTCACAAGTATGAGCGTCTCGGGGGGACATGCCAAAAAATAAATGGTGACTGGAGGGCTTTAAAGACACACACACACACACACACACACACACACACACACACACACACACACACACACACACATCACACACACACCTGAACAACCTCTTAGTCACAAGGTGTGTGTTTTGTGTGTTGAAAATCCTGGTCCTGACATTTTCATGGAGCTTATGTGCGTGTGTGTGTGTGTGTGTGTGTGTGTGTGTGTGTGTGTGTGTGTCCTCTGAAGTGTGTGTAAATGCATGGAGATACGTGAAGAAACAAACACACTAAATCAATTACAAACCAATTAAATTAGACGGTTAAAACGGCTTCAGACGTGTAAGCAACATCTAAACATTTAAACCACGTCTGCAGAAAATGTGTTTTGAGAGGCGACGTAATGGATGAGGCTGATTTCTGCAGCCCGAGCACCGAGGCCGACATCCATCTACCGGGTGTTTTGTGGGTCTCTGCTCCGGCTCATTCCTTCCTCGCCACTGGCTGTTATTTTTTTATTATTTCTTCGACTGAACTGGAGGAAGTAATCTGTCTGTGTATTGTCTACTCAGTGCCTGATTACTGAGCAGTAGAGGGTGACATTATACACTCTGCCTTGCTGCTGCTGAATTCTGAACATAATGGTGCCTTCAGGGGCGGTTGGACATTTCAAGTTCAGCACACACGTACGACCCAAAACCGTGGTGAATGCGACCGGGAGAGTTTTCTATGATACATGACTGGCTGAGATGTGACATTTAGGGGGCAAAACTGTATTTTCTAATACAGTTTTTGTATTAGAAGTACATAATTAGTATTGCTTCATGTTTCTTAAAGCTACAATATGCAACTCTTTTCCTTGAGGAAGTGCATTGACTGCCCTCCTCCCCCTTGGTCAAATTCCCTCCTCAACACTTGATGATGATGGGATAATCTAACACCGCTAGCTTGCTACATAGAAAACCTAGCAAGTCGGCTAGTATCCTTCCTGTCCAGCATCGTACGAGCAGCTCATTTGTCTCTTTCAGATAACAGAGAATACGTAGGAAACGTTGTTTTTGAATGGGTTTTACTTCCTGTTTCTTACTGCTTTCCATGGTTGTAGTTGCCGTGACTTCCCTGTGCTGCGGCCCCGCCAGCTTCACCTCGATAGCCACGCCCCAGCACAGCGCTGGCCACGCCCACAACAAATGGTACACGCCCCAACACTTTGCAAGTTGCACAATGCAGTTTGATAAAAACAAGGCAACTGCTTGAGACTCCCTTGAATATGAAGCTCCTGAACATTTTGTGTGTTTTTGTTGGCAGAGTGTTTCTCCTTTCCAGAGTCTATGTGGGCCTTTCATCCTATTTCCATATTGCAACTTTAATATTTAGTTGTCATGTATGTACAACAGCTTTTGATGACTAAAACTAATCAAAAAATAGATTACATGCCTGATAGTCGTTTATTTCTAAAAATAAATGTCTTACGATTTCCAACTTTGGAAGTAGCAGCTTCCCCGCAGCACTTGAGGGCAGCCTGACGCGCCTCCAGTCCTCTTGCAGTGTTAGATGAGGGTTAACACGGAGCCACCACATGGCAGCACATGGTAGCCATCACCGCGCTCCTGCGCTACATCCACGTCGGGCCTCAGCTCACGTCGATGCTACCCCCTGATAGCGCCCCGGTGCCCATGCATGGAGAGGAGGCTGGCTCACGTGTCCAATCATTCACGCCGAAGGGCCTCCCGGGAGCCTCGGGCTAGCAGTCTGTTCAGTGTTCCATGCTGCCCTGCAGAACCAAACAAGTGCACCAGGTTCCTATATTCATTAGAGAATGTCATAACAGGAAAGTGGGATTGAAGTCGGCGGATGTGGATGCTGTTCAAAGAGGAGCACATTAGCCGTCCGTTAACCCCCGGTCGACTGAGGCAGCGCTCTGACTGGAAGGGAACTCGACATCTGATGGTTGAGGGGGAATGAGATGTCCACCGTCTCAAACACATATTAGTAGCACTGCATCAAACAATATTACTAGTGATTACATAGATCGATCGATCTATCTATCTATCTATCTATCTATCTATCTATCTATCTATCTATCTATCTATCTATCTATCTATCTATCTATCTATCTATCTATCTATCTATCTATCTACCCATCCATCTATCTGAGTTGGATCTCCTGTAATTGCGGCTGCAGGCGACGCCTCTTCAGCTCAGATTGTGGGAGTACAAAAAATGGCCTTTGTTTCCCATAAATCCACGAGCCTCGGCGTGATAAATGAAGGAGTCGCTGTGTAATGTCAAAGAGGATCTGATCAAATGTATTTTTCATTATGGCGCTTTAGCAACACAAAAGCTGCAGCAACACTTTAAAACGCCAGCAGACAACAGTCAGTGTGTCCGTGCAGGGAAAGTTTCTTAAGTGCGAAAGCCCCAGCTAGCTCTTTTGTTTCCAATTTGTCACTTTTTCACTTTGCTTGTGTGTTAATATGGACTAAAATAACCCTGTTAAGAGTATCTGGCTTCAACAGGCAGACACCAAGAGCTGAAGAGACACTGGCCGGCAGTCATCCTCTCTTTCTCGTCAGCCCTGTTAAAATGCATCATCACTTTTCAGACTTTATCAGATAGACTGGCATGTAGAAGAAAAGAATAATGGGGGTGGGCATGTTCCATATATATCTCCATTATGTTCAATCTTGATAAGTGGCACATTAATGAAGACCATTTGAACATCAAGCCGTCTGCCCTTTTAAAGACATTTACATTAGAAATGGCAGTTAAAAAAAAGCTGTGTTTATAAATGCCACTGGTAAGTGAATGTACTCATGGTACTATCCGGTACTTGGGAAGAAAGTGAGACCGGCTTCTTTTCCGTCTCAAACATAGAATGAATAGAAATACATTTTCCAATGAGGATGAATCGTCACAACACATATGAACCACTATGAACCACATATGAAACCACTATGAACCACATATGAACCACTATGATCCACAATGAACCACTATGAACCACATATGAACCACATATGAAACCACTATGAACCACATATGAACCACTATGATCCACAATGAACCACTATGAACCACATATGAACCACATATGAAACCACTATGATCCACATATGAACCACATAGGAACCACATATGAACCACATATGAACCACCATGAACCACATATGAACCACATATGAACCACCATGAACCACCAATGAACCACATATGAAACCACTATGAACCACATATGAACCACTATGATCCACAATGAACCACTATGAACCACATATGAACCACTATGAACCACATATGAACCACATATGAACCACCATGAACCACATATGAACCACCATGAACCACATATGAACCACATATGAACCACTATGAACCACATATGAACCACCATGAACCACATATGAACCACATATGAACCACAATGAACCACATATGAACCACCATGAACCACATATGAACCACCATGAACCACCATGAACCACATATGAACCACTATGAACCACATATGAACCACTATGAATCACATATGAACCACCATGAACCACCATGAACCACCATGAACCACATATGAACCACATATGAACCACCATGAACCACATATGAACCACCATGAACCACATATGAACCACATATGAACCACATATGAACCACTATTAACCACATATGAACCACATATGAACCACATATGAACTACATATGAACCACCATGAACCACATATGAACCACTATGAACCACTATGAACCACCATGAACCACCATGAACCACATAGGAACCACTATGAACCACTATGAACCACATATGAACCACATATGAACCACTTATGAACCACCATGAACCACATATGAACCACTATGAACCACATATGAACCACCATGAACCACATATGAACCACATATGAACCACCATGAACCACATATGAACCACATATGAACCACCATGAACCACATATGAACCACTATGAACCACATATGAACCACCATGAACCACCATGAACCACATATGAACCACCATGAACCACATATGAACCACATATGAGCCACTATGAACCACATATGAACCACTATTAACCACATATGAACCACATATGAACTACATATGAACTACATATAAACCACCATGAACCACATATGAACCACATATGAACCAATATGAACCACCATGAACCACCATGAACCACATAGGAACCACTATGAACCACTATGAACCACATATGAACCACTATGAACCACATATGAACCACATATGAACCACTTATGAACCACCATGAACCACATATGAACCACATATGAACCACTATGAACCACATATGAACCACTATTAACCACATATGAACCACATATGAACTACATATGAACTACATATGAACTACATATGAACCACCATGAACCACATATGAACCACTATGAACCACTATGAACCACCATGAACCACATAGGAACCACTATGAACCACTATGAACCACATATGAACCACTATGAACCACATATGAACCACATATGAACCACTTATGAACCACATAGGAACCACTATGAACCACATATGAACCACTATGAACCACTATGAACCACATATGAACCACATATGAACCACTTATGAACCACATAGGAACCACTATGAACCACATATGAACCACTATGAACCACTTATGAACCACTATGAACCACATATGAACCACAGACCTGGAAGGGGAAGAATGGGCTTCACATTCAAAGCAGTTATCGTGAACGGTCATCTAGCCGGTCAGACGGAGTATTGATCCCTCAGACTGATCAACATGTGATGCTGAGTCAGCTGATGTGTTGCCATGGCGTCCTAACTGGGTTCAACCCTCCAGTGGCAGTTCAAGAGGGTTGAACATTTCATTTAGTTGTTCACAAAATTGAAAAATTGATGTGTATTGATGAAGCATTTAGCTGGCGCTCTTATCCAAAGTGAGTCAAAGTGAGTGCGACGGTAAAACCGACTTCATTTCCTCGATCACCCATGACAAGCCACCAAAAGTAAGGATCAAGGCGTTCTGAATGCTCATGTGAGAGAGGAGTGCTGGGAAAATAAAAAAGTTTTTGTTACCAGACCGTCCAAACCTTCCTCACTTCCCCCTTCCTGTTCCCTGGTTTGTTTTTCTGCACCGAGGAAGCAAAACGAACACATGATCCCCCAAATTCATCTCCACAACTGCTGCATGTGTGTCTGCATCACCAAACAGGATTTCATCTTCCACACTACGCTCAGTCACACATGTAAAACCTTGAGAAAACACGAGAGGACATCCTGCCTTCTCACTGTGGACTTTAAACATGAACAAGTTGATCCGGAGGTTCAGGTTCCTGCTGCTCTGAATGGAAGTTGGAGAGAAACCATCCCTATGTTCCCAACGATGCAGCAGGCATTTTGGAAATACACTGTATGGCCAAAAGTCAGCGGACACCTGACCATCAGTCCTACATGAGCTTGCTGGACATCCCATTCTAAAACCATGGGCATCAATATGGAGTTGGACCAGCCACCACTCCTCCCAAAGGTTCAGTGGGGTTGAGGTCAGGGATCTCTGCAGGCCAGTCCAGTTCCTCCACACCAAACTGGTCTAACCATGTCTTTATGGACCTCGCTTTGTGCACGGGGGCACAATCAGGCCAAGCCCAAACCCTGAGGAACACCTGAACTCAATAACTAGTAGGGATGTCCACTGACCTTTGGCCATATAGTGTATAACAAAGGTTTTAATACGTTTGAAAAGATCATGAAAGTTACATAAATGACCACGCACAACTTCAATTTAAGTGATAAAAAGAAAAATTGCAGTTACCGACAGCGGTGAAGACCCCCGTGGCGTGGAGGTGGATAACAAGCGTTTGGACTGGACCCCCCAGGAAGCAGCAACCAGCTCCTCAGCTGATTCCAAATTCAGGCATCAGTGTCCGGGTTGGTTTTCTGTGTTTTAACTTTATTTTACCCATGGAAGGTTTCAGAGCCGACATGCCTTTCACTGCTTCATATTCACACCAGGCAGCTGCCCAGCCGTCCTCTACTGCTGACCAGGACCTGAACACTTGGCAGACTTCTGAAATTGTCACTGACCGCCACAAACATTTAAAGAGGCAGTACGTGAGGTCCTCACTGCAACAACAGAAAAAGGTGTACGTTGTTGTAGCGGAGGCTGTTTCCAAACGAGAAAGGAGGCAGCGGGGCGGCGTCTAACAACCGGAGAGGAGATGCAGGTTCAATCCCTGCCTGCTGAAGTGCCCTTGAGCAAGACACTGAATCCCTACCAGCTGCAGGGTGCTGCTCTGTAGCCGACCTCTGACCTCTGACCTCCCTGAGGGGGGAAGCAAGTACAGGTGAACTTTATTATACACAGAGGGGAAATTCATTTGGTCATATGCATTATAATGATAATGGGAGAGAAAATAACATAATATACAGGAATATTAGACGATATCCTAAAATACGGAGAAAATACATACCCAGACTACATTTTAACCTTTTTATTTTTTTTACCCTTTTATTGCACCAAACCAATCCTGGACTGATTCTATTTAAAAGCAATAAGAGAATTTAAACCAATAAAGCATCACATTATTATTATGTATAAAATAGATAAAAACTCAGTAAAGCTGGTTCTGTAAATATTTGATTATCTATTAATATGATTGTGGTTGCTGATTGGTCCATCACTAATTCAAGTCTGTGTGTGTTGATATGTTGCAGAGCAGGCAGACAGTAAATGCCAAGCCATGCAAAAGCGCGAAGAACAATATTTCATGGTTCACAGAATGAGAAAAACGATGACTTGAAAAGGCAAGCAAAGCAAAAAAAACAACAAGAGTGTTTCATTGGTGCGGTGACTCACTCACTCACACACACACACACACACACACACACACACACACACACACACACACACACACACACACACACAGACAGCATTAAAAAGGAGGTCAGTGTGTTCTGGTGATATTTCAGTTTTCTGATTAACATATCAACACATCCACCTGCGGCTGCAAAACCACAAAGACAAAGTATTTGTAATGAAACTGCTCTGTGACCAGCCGAGCACAGCGGGCGCTGCCGTAATGGATTGTCCTCTAAATGTAAACATGCTACCGTGAACACGTTCTCGTATCTAGAGGTTCATGACTGATGAGAGACATGACTGAGCATGAAGGCAATATCATTGTTATATGGACCGCAGGTTTAGTTTGAGTCAGTGCTGAACTGATCCCAGCCCTGTTGTCGTCTAATACAACAGTCATTTTAGGGCTGATGATGATCTGGGAAGACGCAATTGATTGGAGGCGGTATGTGGAAGAAATCATGCCTTAACCATTAAGTGCTAATGTGGTTAATATTGGTGAAAGATTGTGTTATTTTGATCTTAATATTTTATAATAACATGACCTATGAATCAACGTAACTCTGTGTAGGTAAACTACTAAACAAGATGAGAAACAGCCGAACCTGCTCCCACCGCGTTGAGAAGAGTAACGTTGAGATGGGTGTGGATCATCCCTGACCTGCTAGGTACTCCTGCATCAGTAAACAGACTGCTGAACAAAGAGTTTCATTCAACAGTCATGAACCAGAATATCAGCGTTAGCGTTAGCATTAGCATTAGCATTAGCGTTAGGTATTTGGCAGGTCAGGATCAAACTCATGCTAGCCTTGGGACTGCCCTGGGGTCACTAGATTTGCTTCAGTCTTTATGATGAATTCCTTTAGCTTGTGACTATTTGCAGCCTGGCTTCTCCAACTTATTCAATATCCCCAAAAAGCAAAGCAGGAAGCACTGTGAGGGTCATGGTGTTTGACTTTTCAAGAGACGGTGCTGGACTTCAGGGGGCTCATCAGCTCATTAGCCGTCCGTTAACCCCCGGTCGACTGAGGCAGCGCTCTGACTGGAAGGGTACTAGACATCTGATGGTTGAGGGGGAATGAGATGTCCACCATCTTAAACACATATTAGTAACTATCTCTCGCTCTCTCTCTCTCTCTGTCTCTCTCTCTATCTATCAATCTATTGAGTCTTGGCAGAAATACCTGAGGCAGAATAATCTCATTGGCTGAATTAAACCTCAATGGGCGGAGACAAACTTGAATGGCAAAGAATACAATAAAAGTATATATATATAAAATATAAATATAAAATACTTATTTTTCCATTCATTCATGACCATGCCATTCAAGTTCTTGGATGGTCAGCAGGCTAGATAACTAGCTAACCTAGATAGCTATAGGCTAGTATGGCAAGTTCAGCTAGGCTAACTAGCTAACACATATGGCTAGATGCCATTAGTAGAGCAGTGCTGTCTCGGAGAAACATTGGTATAACTAAAACTCCAATCTGCTGACATTCTGGTGATGTGACCCACATCTGTCTCACTCCTTATGCAGCATTTACATTCTGTGGCGCCCCAGGACCAGACGACAGCTCCACCAGCTTCAGCACTAAGGACAGCGCCCAGGCCCAGACAGGAGGCAACTGGGTAGAGAGTGGGAGGGGAGAAAGATCAATACACGATCGATAGATAGATGACACGCCAGACGCAGCAGTAGACAGAGAGGAAGGTAGCTGCAAGAAGGAGAGTAGACTGAATCTCTGAGGTGAGGTAAGGAGTGGTGGAGTGTGTGTTGGACCTGAACCTTACAGTTTGGACCTTGAGCCAGTGTTTCCTCCAATCGGCCTGATTGGACGGTGGATCTTCCCCCTGTGTCTCCCTCCCTATCCTTGTGTTTTCTCCCTGAGTCGGACGACTTCCTGACGCCGACGACTAGCGCAGAGAACCTTGGAGAACCTTGGAGAACCTTGGAGAACCTTGGTTCCCTTTCACCCCCATGCACTACTGCACTTTACACCACAACCCAGGTTGCAGCATGTTTTCCCCTGAGTTCCCACAATTCATCCACCTTTGTGATATTTTGCACATTAAACAGTTAACATAGAGCCTCAGAGTTCATAGAGGACTTCATCATGAATAGCCCCCCCCACCCCCCTCCAAACATTGTACGCTTCAAAGCTTTTGCTCCAGGCGCACTGGAGTTCACTGTTAAACAAGCCAGTCAGCTGGAGTCATCCCACCGCTCATTGATGCTCTCCCCTGCCATCTGTGATAAGCCTTGCCCAGCAGGCCCTCATTTAGGCTTCCCAAACCCGAATCCCCAGGCTGTGTGTGGGACTATGCAACCACAAATAACATCACAGGAGCTCCTATAGAAGACAGAGGAGGGCACAAAGACAGATCTGAGGAGCCGATCTCTCAGACGGAGCGTCTCCTAAGTCCAAACAGACGGGATTTGCATAATACGCCACAGCCAGTAGTTTGCAAATCATCCGAGGATAATTCACAGACAAACTCTAGTACAGACTGAGGACCTAAATGAGGGCCCCGCTGTGTGTAAACAGGATAATAACAA
Organism: Hoplostethus mediterraneus; assembly: GCA_034670385.1. Taxonomy (NCBI): domain Eukaryota; kingdom Metazoa; phylum Chordata; class Actinopteri; order Trachichthyiformes; family Trachichthyidae; genus Hoplostethus; species Hoplostethus mediterraneus. The sequence goes on from JAXDDW010000150.1 coordinate 925,468, forward strand.
CAAATGATTCCATTCCTATAAAGAGAGATGTTTTGATGTTGACTAGACTGAGAACATCCTGGCTTGTTAAGGGCAGCTGGATGTTATAACTGGATGTCCGTTCACCTTTAAAGTTAGCATGGGTTGTAGAAGCAGGAAGACTCAGCGGGTCGCTGCAGGATGACAGAATTTGTCTGGACTGTCATTTGGGAGAAAATGATACTTGCTCGTTCTGTTGTCCTTAATGTGATGAGCTGCGAGGTGTGCTTCATAGCGAGAGGACTTTCCATTTCCGCCGATTTCTTTTGGTTCGATGAACGTCACTGAACTGCGATATGTGTCTGGGGAAACGTCTCATATTTCTACCTTTCAGTTCTCCTGTTTCTCAAATTCAACTCCACACAAACAAACACATGTAAGCTCACGTCGATCTCGCCCCGATCAAAACAACAGATCTCCAAATGACCTGAATACGAGACCGTGAGAAAGAAAGATCTCAAAGAAAACTCAACGTGATGCTTCTTCTCAAACATGCACGGTTTTCACATCCTGCTGCATTTTCCTGTTGAAGCCGTGGGAACAGCAGCCGTACAGTAGGAGGGCTTTAGGAGAAACATTTCAGATGGAGGTGATCCCGGTTTCTTAGGAGACGAAGAAGAGACTTTTCCTCTGGGATGGCAATGGAATTCGTTTCTGTGACACAAACTGCAACGTGGCATATGGATGTGGCTTGTAAGTTTATGTGGGCTGGGCACTTAATGTGGAGGATAATTGCAATCAATCAATCATTCAATCAATCAATTAATCAATCAATCAATCACAAATTACACATGTTACAGATAGCTTGTATGGCTAGTCACACATTACATCAGTGTTACAGGACACCAAGCTGAAAGCTGAGATATGGACTGAATGAGTATTAATGAATACTCGGTGCTGTTCTTTCTCAGATGTTATGGAGTTCATGTTTTCATCAGATTTTACCAGCCAGTTTCCGTCCGTCTGTCTAGATAGTTTGTACTTTTATTTGTACTATATGGTCCGCATGTGTATTTGAACAGCAAAACAATGTCTGCTGCTTTGTACTTTGCAGTAATAATAGTGTAATGGTGTTGTTATGTGTTGTTATGTAATGCTGTTTGGTATGTGGGAAACGAGGTCAGCAGGCTGTATAGTATGTATAGTCTTATTGCATAAAGGTCCTGTTGTCACTGTGAATGGTCCAGTTGCTCCTGAGCAAACGTCACCAACACAGTCCTGCACATTCATTGAACTTGGTGAATAAAATCATTCTGATTCTGATTCTGATCTCGTCCAGAAGGTCCTGCTGCTAATAAGGTGAGAAGATCAATGTTTTGAAAGCCTTTTGAATTATAGTAAGAGTTCTTATGAAATGTGTTTGAATTTAGAGACATGGACTGTATCGTTTGAAATATTCATCCCAGTGAACTCTGAACCACGCCGCTTCAAAGACCGACTGCTCTGGTGGAGAAATCCCATCAAAAGGAGTGAGGATATTATTTGGGTAAATTCAGTGTGTCGCACGGTTATGCAACCAAGCTGCTCAGTGATGAAACAAACAGCTGAGTTGATGTTCCCATTTTTTACCCTAAAAAACCTCTGCCATCGGATGCTGAAATTCAGAACCTTGACAGAAAAAACACTTAATACTGTCTCCATATTTCACACTTCCTCCCTTATCTTAACCCCCATAGGATTCAGCATATCTCACTATTACTGAATGAATTACTAACTTGCAGTCTTGGAGCTTGAATATGGTTAGATCATACTGCAGGTGCACCATATGATAGTATGATTAAATGTACAATATCAGGTCATGCTTTGTAACTAACTATGGATCACATGGGAACTACTGTATGTGGGCAGTTATATAGAAACACAAGACAGAAAATGACCTTGATATTTTGCCCTTCAGTGGTCATGACTTCTGTCCCTTCAATCTGTACATCTGTATAATACTCCATTTACTCCATAATACTATGTTTCTTGCAGTATTTCATGACCCTGCAAGAAATCATTTGTTTTGCTACATTATGGGCTGTCACAGCACTTCATGTAAAGCTACATTGATAATACCATACAAATAAGTACTACTAGTATTGTCAAAATATGTAAAATGAAATGCAATCACTGTTATGACTGCATCATGGATGTTTAATCCATTATAATGTGTTAGAAATGGTAGTAGAAATACAGAAAGTGTTCTCGTGACCAGTTCTGCCTCTGAGTGTTTGATAGTGACTTGTACAGGCAACACCATTACCCCTCATTAGTTCATAGCACCACAGAGCACTGCCTGCCTGGGGAGCTTCAACTCCGGTTTGGAAATGTCAGTCAAGTCAAGTCAAATTTATCTCCAGAGCAGAGTTTGCACCAAAGAGCTTCACAGAGCAGGCGAGACAGAATGAAGGACAAGTTAATAAGAGACAATTAAAAAAGAGAACAGACACAAGTGGATGCCAACAAGTAAAGATTAGAGTAAAGTTTGTAGTTGTGATGTGAAGGCCTCAACTGATTTGCACGATCAGCTTTTGTTTTACATTTAGTGGGACAGACAGAAGGACGTTGGTCAGAGGAGTCCAGTGAGTTCAGGTAATCTAAACAGGAAGTGATGAATGCATGGGCGCCTTGCTCTAGACCTGTAGATGACAAGAAGGACCTGATGTTAGACAGCAGCAACAGCAGCAGCCCGTTGGTTCGGAAAACAACTTTGCCTTTGTTACTTTTAAATTGCGCTACATAGCTCTGTGGGTGCTCTGGTGCTCGAGCACCCACCGAAAAGGGGAAGGCCGATTAAAAAATAAATTAATGAATAAATGTATTAAAAAAACAAAAAACGCATCTATTTATTCTATTATTACTTATTATTATCGGTGAACGTTTTAACTACAAATCGTATTATCCAATTAAACTTGTTACAGCTCTGTGCATGTGTAGGCTACGTTAAGGGGCGTGGCCACGTAGCCAACTGCCAATGTAACGTTAGAGTCGGCTAAACCAACGTTGTTCCATCACGTAGCTGCTAGCTAGCGACACAGCAAGTGTGAAACACGGTGATTATCGGGTAAAAACAAATGAATTTGTCATTAAAAAACGGAGAGAGATCCCGAGTGTAAAGACAGTCAGAGTGAGGATCCACCACCAGATGAATTTGTAGCAGAGCAGTGTTGCATTTGGTTTGGGTGTGTGTCTACGTTGACAGATGACAGTATCCTGCACCACGGTGATTACTAAAGCAAGCGCAATAAAAGTGATTTGGTGACAATCTTCACCTTGGTGGTATTCACTTCATTTGAGCTCCCACTGGCAAAAACATAAATCGGCGACTATGCGTCCCAGCATGCCTCTCTGATTGCCGATACTCCTTTCAGCAGCTCAGCGCAGACCAGACAGAAGAAGAGGATCTGCAATGGAACTGTTAATTGCAGAATTAAACCGGAACTCCCAGAGTACGCCGGACACGATCGGTGACCCGTGAGGTCTATACGCCACCGACATGCTCTCCATTTGTTTGTTCGCATCCCTTTGGGACTGTTAAACCGCTTGGATTTAATCGCTACGAGGTTCCATGTTGTGTGCTAACGCTGCTTCTTGTGACACAAAGAACGGTGGTGGGGTCTGGCCTCACTCTGTTGAATGTTCAGTGATGTAGACAGATTGATGAACTAGGGTTCGACCGAAGGACACTGATATTGACGTCGCAGATAGTTGATGTTTTGCAGCGATATTCAATGAAGCTTAGCGTAAGTTCAATCAGGAAGACTACCTATCCCTCACTTATTTATCATCGCTACTCCAGGTGTTCTTCCGCACCGGCCCACTTCAATCAGCCCTTTTAAGCAAGGGCACTCCCCGTCCTCCCTAAGAGGAACCAATGGCCAGGCGCCACACCCATATATATATATATATATATATATATATATATACAGGTATCTGCCGCATCCATCTCTCTGTCATTTCAGGTGCATCGCTGCTGTGCCCCACCACCAGTGCCAGGCTCCAGTTGGTCGTCAGCGAATCTACCCCGCCATGATGAACGGTCTACGGGGGGGAGTTCCCGCTCCTCAGAGATTCGCGGGTTTTGCCTCTAACCCGTTTGATCCCAACCGGAGCTACTGCCAATATTCTCATATTCGTTACCACAAATAAAGCTTGCTTTTCCATACAACTAGTCTCTCCTGACTTGAAATATGTTTAAAATTAAACATTTTAGTACCGAAACATTACGTTTGAAATGAAAGTGTATTCTTGTCAGGGTGGGAAGCCTCTGAAACAGCATTTAGACCATCGTGGACACTAAAACTCTCCACTGAAACCAGACTTATTTTAGTGTAAGAAGCTCTTTAAGGCAGGGTGACCCTAATGTAGCCCAGGTAGTTGAAACTGGGCTACATTAGGTTTGATTTAGCTGTTTTGCTGTTTGCAAAGAACATACAGTATATCTATAAAAGTCTGCTTTTGGGCAAGAAGAAGAGAAGGCGGATTTTCTTGTTACTGTTTGAATGCTGCTTTATATGAATGCCTTTCACCTCTGGGAGCTGCCAGGACACACACTGTCTTTATAATTTCCTGCAGTGTTTCTGGACATTTCATCATGGTAATATTTCCTTTATCTCTCGTTATATAGATTGAGCTGCTGTCCCCCACCTCCAAACACATGACAGCCTTAAAACAGACAGGCATGAACATTACAGAGCTCTTCTCATGCACAATAATAATACTAATAATACTAATAATAATACTACATTTAATTTGTAAAGCGTTTTACTAGGTACTCAAAGACATTTTACACTAAAATCACATAGGACATTGTCCAAGATGATATATTCTTTTATTTAGGTCTTATATTGTTATTTACATTTGACATAATAACCTCATTATTTGAAGTCATCGTTCATTATCTCCAGATAGAGAAGTACAAGTGTGATGGTTTTGTCAAAGTTAGATTCTCTCCTTTAAAAAAACATTTTTTTGTGGATGTTCCACTTTGTAACCGAACCCTTGGTGTGTTTTTTGACCTACAGTCTGAAACAAAGCGTCCTCTCAGTGGTAATCATTCAGCGGCTTTGCATTTTGAAATCGCGGAGATCGTCCCCCGGTCCCGTTCCGCCGAGATGTGACGATGAAGCAGAAACTGTCGGCGCCGACTCCAGGACATGAATGGTAGGCCTAAGTGGAAGAAAGGCCCAGAAACATAACAGAGGCTGAGGCGTTCAGAGGGGATGGGCCTTTACGCATCAAAGGGAGTCTTTGGCTTTCATGTTAACTTTGGAACAATTTCAGATGATGGAAACAAAACTGAACTGACTTCCCCAAGGTGGAATGAAGCGCCGTAAGAGTTTCTGCTAGATGGAGATGTCTTTCAGAGGCCATGCTTTATTATCAGTGTGTTTCTCTTGTTACGGTTCCAGTTCTGGTTATATGATTTAGTGCCTCTCTCTCCTTATCTGCCTCTCTCTTCCTCCCTCTCTCATTTTCTCTTATTATTTTAGATCTTATTATTGAACTCAATAATGATCTCATTGTTCCTGGAAGTGTAATTCACCCCCCCCCCCAGTTGGTTTGCTTGTTGTTACAGCAGTTAATCACACAGAAAGTTGTGAGGAGACCCATTTACAAAATATATTGTGGCCATTAGCAGAGTTAGTTTACACCATGAGGGCATGTGAGGTATGAAACAGGATGCATGTGGTGCAAAATGGTGTTTCCCCCGTTTTGTATCTCCCATACCTTCAACCTTTAGTAAAACCTTGACTGCTTCTTAAACTGGTATTTGACTTTCATGCCCATTATCATCCTCGAGACGGGTCAAAAAACTAGAAGATGTTTTCTTGTCTTTACAGTAGGAGTTATTATAAGGGACTGTCCATTCACCTGCAAACATGCGGAGGTGGAGGAGGAGGAGGAGGAGGTGGAGGAAGAGGAGGAGAATGAGGAAGAGGAGGGGGTGGAGGTGTCAGCAGTGTGGGAATGACCTTCTCGATGAGTCTCTCTGGTATCAGACTCTGTTCTTCCTCTGTACTTCTGATCCCTCACGCTCAACACACACACACACACACACACACACACACACACACACACACACACACACACACACACACACACACACAGTGTATAGTGTGTTGGGATGGGATGGTTGGAAACGACTGTCGTATTGAAACCATAACTCAAACCCCTGAAGCTTGGATGGTTTTTGGGGTTACACCCATGGAATAATGGATTACAGTGCTCGGATTACATAAAGGTAACTGTAATCTATCACACTCACTACTAGATTACTTTTGAAAAACCCTTTTGATGAGTTGTTGGTTGCTCAGGCCACATTATTCATCAAGTAGAACATTTCCCGTCTCAGCCCCGTCTCCCGTCTCCTGGAAGCCCTGATAGATGGAGTCAGCTGAGGTCAGCTGACGTCCCAGACAGTCAACAGAGTGGTTGTTTGCGTCTGTCAGTCAGCATGTGAACGTCTGGAACATAAATACGTCTGCAAGACAAATTCCTGTATATTGATTGTACTTCAATCAAAGTGATGGATTTTTTAAATTACAGTGAACTTTTTTTTTTGGGACAAAGAAGCATTTTTTCTCAATTTTACTGACATCAAACAAAAACCCAGAGACTGTCAGCTTGTATTAAAGGGTATTTGTGTAACTAAAACAGTACTAGAGTATCAACTGGTGCATTATTTCCAGAGATAAAATACAACAGCTCAATAATCCAATATTAATTTTAAAAAAACACACTCATTCAAATGTTGTTTGAAATGGGATTTATTCATCTGAAGTTTTCTTTAAATACTTTTTGGCACTAAAATGCTCAAAGATGTTTTTCCACAGAGGGATCTGCTGGATCTAGCCCAGAGATCAGGAGTCTCTCTGCCTGCTCGGTTGTGTGGGAGGCAGGAGGCAGCGTAGTGGTCTGGGTGTGATGCCCTGTGTGTGATTTCCCTGTAGTCTCACAAGATGACTCAACACAGTTCAGCTCTTATTACCCATCTAAGTTGGCAGCTATCACACAGGACCAGATCCAGCTGGTCAGGATGAGCACCGTAGAAACCTGGCTGGGGTGTCAGAGGAACCAGGGGCAGGACGGTCACTGTTTCATTAGGGTTAGGGTTAGGGTTACCTAGGGTTACCTAACCTAACCCTAACCCTAACAGACTAGAGTTTAATCACGTCAGTGGTTCAAGCTGTACTACTCAGACTTATGTAACAGTAGTCCTGTCTTATCATCCATCACAAAGTGGGGTCCCATGGGGATTTAGGTTATAAACTACTACTACTACTACCACTACTACTACTACCACTAGTACTACTACTACTACTACTACTACCACTACTACTACTACCACTAGTACTACTACTACTACTACTACTACTATTACTACTACTACCACTACTACTACTACCACTACTACTATTACTACTACTACCACTACTACTACTACCACTAGTACTACTACTACTATTACTACTACTGCCACTACTACTACTACTACCACTACTACTACTGCCACTAGTACTACCACTACTACTATTACTACTACTACTACTACTGCCATTACCACTACTACTACCACTACTACTACCGCTATTACTGCTACTACTACTACTACTACCTCTACCACTACTACTACTACTACCACCACTACTACTACAACTACCACTACTACTACCACTACTACTACTACTACTACTACCACTACTACTACTAATACTCTCATACATCATTACCCTTTATTGGCTCAACATTCATATCAAAGTTAGAAGCTTCGTTCTAATAAAATGAATCATCTCTAATCCAGCGGAGTCGTTCAGCGCCACATTAAGGCCGAATCCCAATTCACCCCTTGGCCCTTCCCCTCCGTTTTGCGTGTTCACGTGAAGGGGTGTCCCAATTCTCTTGTGATGGAGGGGTAGGGCCAAGTGTTAGGGCTACATGATCCTCCAAACGGAGATTTTTCAGGGACACACTACTAACCGAGGGCTAGGAGAAATCTCCCAGAATGACCTGCGAATCAACTGGAAGATCATGGGGACCGCTACACTACCATCAAAGTGAACCACAGATGTAGTATTTTCTTCTTTAATAAAGATTTTAAAAATATTCTAACCGTGGTATTATCTTAGTTTAATGTCGTTTCAATGTATTATAGACCGTTTCTTCATAACGAGCATAACAAAAAATCGCTAATATGCCGATGTCTCTACTTCATTACTTAACGTTACAACATTGTTTTTAGGCTGATTTGTACATGACAGTCCCGCATTTTGACATATTTACATGTCGCATTTCCCCCTTTGATGGTATATGATGAAATATAACTAAAGTCCAGCAGCGAAGTTGCTGCACTTGTTACGGCTCCTCTAATATCAGTGCAGACTGGCAGGGTAACGTTAGGACGGCTTGCTAGACTACAGAGCACCGCTAACGCTATTCTGTCATGAAGTGGACTGGTAATGAAGCAGTGATCTTTTTTATTTGATGACTTGTTTGATCGATTGGTAGCGTGAAACGTATAAGTTGTGAACGAATCGTGAGAGTCCATGCTTTTCTATCTCCATCAGATGAACGGCAAATGTCACTGTGATAATACCATTGTTGCCATAGTAATCTCCGATAACAAACTCGTCCCGTCTGCTTATGTAAACGTCATCGATGACGTATCAGGGTCTTGAAGGGTTGTCCCAATTCTTAGGGAGAGATTTCTACCACTACCCCTTGTGACTCTGTTCCGAGGGCCAAGCCGAAGGGCCAAGCCGAAGCTGTAGGGGTGAAAATGAGCATTGAGATTCGGCCTAAGACTCCAACCACCAAACAGCATCGTGATACTACGAGTTAAAAAGTCGTCAGTCCAAATGAGTTTTCAGCTGCAGTTTACAGGATTACGTGGTCTCTGTGGGTCCCGGTCCCCGGGGGAGGGTTCCCACCGTGAGGCTAACGCCGCCTGGCAGGTGTAAAGTGTGATTACACCGAGGACCCGTGTTGCTCGTAACATCGCGACGCAACGTGGCGGCTGTTTGCCCGGCGCCCTGCGTGGGTGGTGAGGTGTGGTGTGGTGCAACATTGGAACAAAAGCTTCGCCCACGCTCTTCATCATCTCACTGTGTAACCGCTGTTGTTTTGTCATGTCACGCTTCAGTTATCAGATGTGAGATTGTGCTTCAAGCTGCTCCGGCTCAGATTGTTGTCCCGTAGACTCGCCCTGTTGGCCCAGATTAAATCCTGGTGTCGGTTTGGCTGCTGATGGGAAGTCTTCTCCACACAGGAAGTGATGAAGCAAAACTTAAGAGCGAACTGGTGCAACTTTAATACACAGTCACCTAAATGTACACGTTTCCCAAGGTAAGCCTGGTAACATACAGTTCATTATATAGAAACTTGCATATACTTATAATACTTCTAAATACTTTTTTCATTGGAAAGCACATTGTGCTCTTGGGTGGAAGAGTGTGTGTCACGGCATCATTATTTTGTTATATATTTTTATTATTATGATTATTATGATTATTATTATGATTATGATTATGATTATATTTCAGTCTAATATTGTTTAGAATAAATATAATCTATATTATTTATTTTTTACGATTTTATTCAACTTTTTTTTCATGCATTAAACATCCCTGGTGGTGATTGACAGATAGTGCTCGTTAAAAACACTGTGTCACTTTTACCTCAGAGGACGGACAATAAACCTTGTGGGTCAACAAGCATGGAGGCTCTATATTTAGTGATACCACACACACACACACACACACACACACACACACACACACACACACACACACACACACACACACACACACTTCCACCTCTAATTGGATTAAGTGGATTATAGAGGAGACCAGATGACAAGGGGAAATCAATGCCTGCTGATCTGGAAACAGATGGCTGGACACAGAGCGGTGTGTGTGTGTGTGTGTGTGTGTGTGTGTGTGTGTGTGTGTTTGCATGGTGTTCTGAACACAAACACAGCGAGAGAGAGAGAGAGAGAGTTGTGCTAAAACCAGGGAGGGGGAGTAATATTCTCCATTCTGTTTTGCTCTCCATCGCTGATTGATAAAACACTATAGCACACAGGAAGTGCACTCTATGTTAAAAGCAGCAACAACAGAGGTTAGTTTGGAATCAACAGAAGAAGAACTGGGTAGTTAGCATGAGCAGCGATAGCCACCGTGGCTGAACAGACAAAGAAAAGAGCGCCACCTACAGGAACTCAAACTCCATCAACAGGAAATCCAAGGAGAAAAGACGTCACAGTACTGGACACACTGTTTGATTGACAGGTGATCTCTGGGAAGAGCAGTGAGGAACACCACAGTGAAGAACACCACAGTGAGGAACACCACGGTGAGGAACACCGCGGTGAAGGACACCGCGGTGAGGGACACCGCGGTGAGGAACACCACAGTGAAGAACACCACAGTGAGGTTGAGCTCCATCCATTCTTTCAACGTTTAGTTGAGTCTCGAGGATCGAGATAACAAAGTTAAAGAACAGAAACAAACTAATAGTAATTCTAATCACAATGGAACAATGATAATAAATAAACAAATGAAAAAACAAATCAGTGGTTATTGATCATCCTAAACTGGTTGTTCATTGTTCTAAAGTGTTCAGAGAGAGGTGAGAGAACCGATCTGAGCCCAGCGCTCCAGTCCAGTCCAACGAGGATGCTCATCACGTCTCCAACCACCCACCTTACCACACCTGATGCAGTGATGAGCAGCGTACCTATCAAATATAAATCTGAGGGTTTAAGATTGGAGGCAGCAGCTTGTTTAAATCACATCACCATAATCCAGGACTGGCAGGAAAACAGCTTCAATGATTCTCCTGAAGATGGAGACTAAATAAAAGAAGGAGGAACTCATTTCTACTTCACCCTGTTCTTCAGCCGTTGCTAATTCTCAATATTATTTATCTTCATGTTTTCCAAAGAGGAACCTTTTAGATGACTTCTTTAAATATTACGACTGTGCAGGTTTCAGGTGAGGGCGGCTTGCTGAAATGCACCCTGGGAATTATTCCTGGGTACAATAAAGACTGATTTGTGCTTCTGCGTCTGCAAGTCTGCGCACCTGCGCCGGCGTCGCCCGCAGATGTCGGCGTCGGTGTTTGCCAACATGCACGCAGCGTTGACGCGTCCACTAGGGGGCAGTGTCGCATTTACTACAACTAACAGTGCAGAAAACGAAGAAGAATCAATTTATTTTTTCTTATTTTTGCGAACCTCGTCATCAGTCGCTCCTCAAACCGCTCCGTTGCTTTTCTCCATTTGATTTGTTTGTTTTAGTTTCGTTTTGGGTCTTGGCCACACCCCCGACGCTCCCCTGGTCAACCAATCAGCGTTGGTTTGTTTGATGCACACGCCACTGAGAATATGAGAGATAAAGCAGAGAGAAGATGTGTTGAAAAGATGTCCGGCGGTCAGTGGGGAGGCACAGGCAGAATGAATGGCATTCAGAGGTATCAGAGTTACTAGAGACATAATGGTCTCCCTCAACAATACGCAGTGAGTGGACGCCATTTGCTTTGTCACGACGCCACAGGAGGTTTTTCAAAAATATGTCACCAACTCAGAATGAAAAGGCTTTGGAGGCACTGAAATGAAATCTGATATTCAAGCTCTTTCAACTAAGAAGAGAGAATTTTATATATGTGTCCAAGATATTTTGTCTCTGCCTCTTTCTTCGCTATTCGTATGAAAATATGCAATCTACTATCAAACAGATAACCGGACGGCGGACAGCCTTGAGACTGGATGGACCGTGGATCTTGTTTGAATAGTAGTTTTAAAGCATGACCGGGTATGTTTGCGCTCCCTGTGTGACTCAGGCGCTGCAGGCCGTCCGACTGCCCGGCCACGTCCTCTCCAGGCCGGTGAACCACAGCCGGCAGTGGCAGTGGGTCTTCTGGACGCTTCATTGCCCTGGAGGTGCTCGGACATGCCAGGCTGCCGCAGGCCGGGCTGCTGGCTGGACATCCTGCTCACGTTGGCCGACCCGACCCCCCTTTGTCTTGTCTTGTATTATATTTGAGGTTTTTTTATTATAAAATGCAAAACGTGCGCAGAATGATGAGATTTTAGCAATTCCTTTGCAGGCCATGTTTCTGATAGATTGTTGGAGTTCAAGTATTTATTATCTCACAAGAAAAAGAACTGCAAAGATGAAAAGAATGAAACAAAAAAAAAATCTTGATAAATAATAAAAAAATAATAAGAAATATATAAGAAAATATAAGAAATATATTTTGAGAACCCCCCATACCATCTTGCGTTGCTGTCCTGACACCCAGGTTGAGATGTCAGAGAGGCCCAGACCCAGCGCCGATGACAGTAAATTACAGCTAACACACCACAGAAGGCATCAGCCATGCCGGCCACGCTGCTCGTTCCAGGGAACATTGCATCTGAACAGCATATCGATCAGACGTAGTCCAAATAGTGAGGTCCTATTCTGTGTACAGGCTCGTACCGCGGAGGTTTTTCAGCTTTATTGATCTAGGGACGAGCGACAGGGAGCTTCCCCGTGCAGCCACAGTCTGCTCTGCTGGACTAATTCGAGGTTAAATGCCTTGCTCAAGGGCATTTGGGCACATCGTATCCAAACGGCATAGAAATCAGAGGTGGTCAGACATCATATATATATGTTCGGTGTACATCAAATGTGGCTGCCAGCCGGTATTGATCTGCTCTGATGAAACTCTGGCGTTGGCCCCTCCACAATCAAGAGCTCTTATGTGCACAGCACCGAGACAAACACAAAACACTGAACCATGAAATAGTCCGTTGAAGTCCGGGAGTTTTTTCTTCTTGGAGTAGTTGAAAAGTTTTGAACCAAAATGAGATGTCTGCCATATGAGATGTCTGCCATATGTGTCATCTGGCACTAAACAGCTCGAGCTGCTTATATGCTTTTTACACTACACTGAACCCTGCGCTAATGACTTTCTTAACCCTGGGTTAAGGACGCATTTAACCCCGGGCTAATGACTCTCTTAACCCTGCTACGAAGCAGGGTTAGCACCGCTTTTGTGGTGCTAACCCCGAAACGCGGTGCTAAGAACAATAGTGTGAAACGTTGTGGGGTTAGAATGTAACAGGGTTAGAATGTATCAGGAGTTAGAATGTAACAGGGTTAGAATGTAACAGTGTTAGAATGTAACGGGTTAGAATGTAACAGGGGTTAGAATGTAACAGGAGTTAGAATGTAACAGGGTTAGAATGTAACAGTGTTAGAATGTAACGGGTTAGAATGTAATAGGGGTTAGAATGTAACAGGGGTTAGAATGTAACAGGGTTAGAATGTAACAGAGGTTAGAATGTAACAGGGTTAGAATGTAACAGGGGTTAGAATGTAACAGGAGTTAGAATGTAACAGGGGTTAGAATGTAACAGGGTTAGAATGTAATAGGGGTTAGAATGTAACAGGGGTTAGAATGTAACAGGGTTAGAATGTAATAGGGGTTAGAATGTAACAGGGGTTAGAATGTAACAGGGTTAGAATGTAACAGAGGTTAGAATGTAACAGGGTTAGAATGTAACAGGGGTTAGAATGTAACAGGAGTTAGAATGTAACAGGGGTTAGAATGTAACAGGGTTAGAATGTAATAGGGGTTAGAATGTAACAGGGGTTAGAATGTAACAGGGGTTAGAATGTAACAGCGAGTTAAACATTAGCATTAAAGTTAACCCGGGTCTACAAGCTTACAGTGTGAAATCCTGAACACTGAATACCCGGGGTCAATTGTTAGCCCAGGGTTAAAGAAAACTAGTGTGAAACATGAGATGAGTTAACCCAGGGCTATTATAACCCAGGGGTAAAGCTAACATATTCAAGTGTGAAAAGCCTATTAGATGCCTGTGGTTGTACTGGGCAGCAGGCAGATGTGAATGTGAATAGTTGTATGGGTGTGGTGTAACAAAGTCTCCTGGTTGTACCCAGAGTTACAAACCCTGACTGACCAACCAGCCTGCCGCCCCGAAGTCTACCTTAGCATGAGTTCTCTGTGATGCAGCCAGACCATCACCGTGGTGCGGTGGGACCTGTAGCGCCTCCTAGAGGGGAGGTGGGCAAACAGTCTGTGGCCGGGGGGGGAAGGAGTCCTTGACGACACCGCTTGTGCTGGACCGACTCGATGGAGGGGAGTGAGGTACCGGTGATGCGTTGGGCATCAGAGCAGTTGCTGTTCCGGACTGTGATGCAGTTGGTAAGGATGCTCTCGATGGTGCAGCGGTAAAAGTTCACCAGGACCTGAGGAGACAGGTGGACTTTCTTCAGTCTCCTCAGGACGAAGAGATGCCGGTGAGCCTTCTTGACGAGGGTCGAGGTGTTGAGGGTCCAAGAAAGGTCCTCAGACATGTGGGCGCCCAGAAACTTAAAGCTGGCGACATGCTCAACCTCTGTCCCGTTGATGGGGTGTGTGCGCCGGCTTGACCACAATGAGAAATTGTGTGTAGATCAGAGTTCCTCCTGTCTGGTTGAAGGCGTGTTAATCAGCGATAGTCTTCTGTTGTAGCGAAACCCTGCAGACTCTCATGTTGGCCACCCTGGTCTAGATATAACGGATGGAAATCGATGCACGCTCATGAGTTAATTTACCATCATCGGCCCCAAACAGCATTCAAGCCACACATGGCACTCCCCTTCTGTTTCACATCACTGTACATGTACTGTATGTGCTATTTCCCAGAGCATTAGATTTTGTTTTCAGAAGTTATGAATCTACAGAATGAAAACCAATACAACTTTGGATCGCTAGAAGGTCTAGCTTTATACTTTGGTTAATCGCCTGGCTCTGAGGGACACACACACACACACACACACACACACACACACACACACACACACACACACACACACACACACACACACACACACACACACACACACACACACACACACACACAAAACACACAAATGCATACACTCCTCAGTGCTCACTCTGCCTCCTATCAACCACACTCATCGTCATGTCCACGCTCCTATCCTTTATCCTCTTTTTATTTTGTTATATTGCTTTTTTCTGTCTTTTCTTTTACAGGCTTTGTCCTCCTGTGATTTGATCTTTGGTAAATAGTTTTCACCATCAGGGACAAAACCGATGTGGATGCTGTTAGTGATGCCGGTTGAGTTGTTTGACATTTCATTATCACAGATTGGAGACAGATTCTCTCATCGTTTATCTCTCGAGGAGTGTCGTGAATCTTTTTTCACACATCTTGATATTTCAAGTTGGACCCTGATTGAACTGTGTTTTTTCTTCAGGATATTGCAGGCTGAATTGAATGACTGTATCTTGGCGTTGTTGTGCTGTGGCCTTGATTAAAGTGTCAAACAAGCAGAGGGAAGGCATATTACCTGTCTGTCTGAACAAAGTAAAGTAAAAAATTCAGTACATTCATAAAAATGTAAGTACTCTCTGCTTCAGGAAGACGAGTTGATGCGGTTTGCCAGGCTGCATGGATCATCATCGATCATCATCAACAGGTGGAATGAATAAATGTGTCACATTCAAGACTGATACCCTCCAGGCCTCAACATCTCAGGATTCTGTCATTTGACATCTTGTTTGACTCAAACCCAGAGAAGTTCTTCATGGGTGAAATCTCAACTTGGAGTTTTAGATATACAAACATAGATCTGCTCTGGAGACAGAAGCAATCTCATTGGTTGACCTCAGTGGGCAGAGCCAAAGAACCACAAGTAAAGTTACAGTGAAAAAGACAAGAAGTAAGAGAGGAGCTAGCTAACATTATGAAGCCTAGCGCTCTGCTGCTAACTGAAATAAAGCAATCTGCCATACTAAGTTATCTAGGTTAGCTAGTTAGCCTAGCTGACCTTCCAAGTTCGGACTAGCCATACTAGCCTATAGCTATCTGGGTTAGCTAGTTAGCTAGCCTGCTGACCTTCCAACATTATGAATGGCATGGTCATGATTGAATGAAAAAAGTAATTGACATTTATATTTGATTTAGATTTTGAACTGAGTTCCTTCTTTGCCATTCAAGTTTGCCAGTTAGCTAAGTTGTGCTCTGAAAAACTGTCTCGTTGGCTCTGCCCACTGAGGTTTAAATCAACCAATGAGATGATTTCTGCCTCCAGAGCAGCCCTGCCTAGCGTTGAGTAAAACAACAATCTGACAAAATCTCCCAAGGAAGCAAATTAAAACTACACCAACCAAAATGGGTGTTTGTCAGTGAACTGTGAAAGGAGGGCACGTTCATAAACATGACACGTCTTTTCATGGAGAACAGAATCTTCTCAAGGGTTTTGTTTTCCCAGAGGCCTCTGTTAGCGAGAGATTCTGACATGTTGCTATCAGGCAACTCTCAGGGACCGTCCATGATCGGAGAAAAAAGACTCTTTCATGTGTGACGGTGACAGCGAGTGATGTCCTGAGGACGTCCGGACATCCTCGTGATGACATGTTGACTTTAACACAGTGTGACGCACCAGGCCAGCAGGCCTCGCCGGGGTTACAGCCATGTGGATTCAGCAGCGAGAGGTAACCATGATCACCACTTTCGATTCACTGTTGCCAAGACAACAGAGAAAAAAATATCCATCTTAACAAGTAATTTAGTCTCATAATTTAGTCTCATAACAATATGCCATGTTTTTTTCCCCAACGCAATTTAGAAAATGAGATTCAAGAGTTGATTTAGTGGAATATAAGTGGAATAATTTCAGCTCCTCAACAGATTCTTTCACTTGCTAATCAGTAAATCTAAATCAAGACTCATTTAAGACTCGACATAAAATGACATTAATTATTAATTTGTTTCAGTGACTGTAAAGAGCCCAAGCCTATTGTTTTGTATCCATTTAAAGCTTCAATATCTGTAAATGTCAGTCAACGTGTTTTGCCACCAATACAAACTATTACTTAACTTGTTTTCACTCTGTACGACCAATCAACATGTAGGAGTATGGCAGGTGTCATTTCTTTCAAACCATGGATATCTCATATTGGAAGGAAACTCCTCCAGCTCTTGAAATGATGATGTAAACAGCAAGAAAAACAGAAACCAACGGCATAAGAAATGATAACAGAGGAATTACAGTCTTCCATTTGGGTCAGAAATGAATAATTATCCAAAACATGTCAAAGCTTCTTTCAAAATAAAATGAGTTTGTATATATTGTATATATTTATGTTGCAGGTTTTCAAAAACCTTTATATCCCAAATCAAAGAGACGTTTGAATATGTGACAAAAGGCAGGCGGAGACGTCTAGCCGGTTGTTGACGGGCGGTCGGGTTGAATCCAGGTCAACATGCTCAAAAGCACAGAAAATAAATTTGACTTTCATTTGAGTGGATTTGTTTGAACTTCCTCCAAGGTGGCGAGGTGAGGGGCGGGTGGAGTTTCAGCTCAGATGATTGATGCCGGCTTGAGAGTTGAGGCTCCGGCCGCGGACTCAGACACACATCTTGACGTTGTCGGCTGAAATGGAGTGACAGCGGCTCAGACAGGTCGGCGACCCGCCCTTCAGTCCTCACCGTGACCACGCCACGCCGATGACTCGCACCGCCGAGCCTCCACCGGCCACCAACTGCCCATGCCGGGCCTGTCACTCTCGCCCACCGACCAACCAACCAACCGCCCTCCACACACACACACACACACACACACACACACACACACACACACACACACACACACACACACACACACACACACACACACACACACACACACACACACACACACACACACCATGTCCCCTCAGAGCTCTTTCAGACACAATCTTCCCACATCCAACTGACAGGTAGAGGACACATCAGGATAAACTATATGGAGCGCTCCCGGCTCTGATGAACTCACGTAACGTCTTCAGCCGGACGAGCTGCACGTCCTCACATCTCAACAATCAATTCCCTGATCATTGTCATAACAATAGATAAATATATCCCATCATGCACCACGTTGATTTCTAGGTAAGAGGAAAAAAATGAGATAGCATTCACAGCCATCTTCCTGGCTCCTATTCTGCTGCACAGACGAACAAATACATTTAATATTTATTTATTTAGTATTTAATTGATGCTGCACGAAGTGTTGAGTAAAATATCATTTTGCATGAGAGAATCAGAAAGTACTGAAAATGAATAAACATGGTCAGCTTTTGCACACTGATGCTTTCCACTGCAGTCCTGCTAGAGATCAATGCTAGGCTATGCTAAGCTCGATGCTAGAGAAGCTTGTTCCATAATGGAGTCCAGACCAGTCTTTGGTTTAGCATTGTTGTAACTGTACATACAGATGATGAAAAACTGCAAAAAGAGTTAAGAAATACAAACTGCTCACGGCAAAGAAAGCCTGAGGCGCATCAACAGGAAGTAAAGACTCAGGATGACGAAGACAGACGGACTGAAACCCAGAGACACTACAAGTCCACCAGGAGGAGAACGGTAAAAGCAGCATCAATAACTGAGGAAATAAAATAAAATAGCCCTGGCAGTGTGTGTGTGTGTGTGTGTGTGTGAGTAAAGAGTTCATGTTGGATGTATGGTAAACCAGTCTGTCTCCTGATAGGAACCTCGACTCAAACACGTATCACCACCGAGACCAATTAGAGTTACTATACAATTATTTAGCAGATATTTTAGCAATAACGTTTTCCTTTTCCTTTCTTGAATTGCAAGTTGATGTGGTCGTTTATGTTGAGTGAGATTCGAGTAGTAAAATCCACTTTTATAGGGTATTTCCTTAAAGATTAAAAAATATTGCAGTAATTTCACTAAAGTCTAGAATCGAGTGTTTCACAAAGCACTGAAGTTCTCCGCTTTCAGTTTTTCAAAAAGTGATGTCTGATTATTTCCACCAATCACAGGCCCGGTCGAGACGAAGCTCAGGTGTGCCGAGGCGGGGCCAATCAGCTGCGCCTTTTTTGATTGGTAGAAATCAGTTGTCTCTCCTACTTTGCTTTGTAAACCAATGATTTACCCACAAGGGTCGGTGGAGGAGCTTTTACACTGAAGAGTTTCACTCCAAAGTGAGGCGGCTTCTGTTTGAAAACAGGAATACAGTGACCTTACCCGTGGGCCAATAGGACGACTGTATGGCATCTGAATCAGGGGGGATGTGACCCACTGAGCACCAAACGTCTATGTCCAGTTTTACACCAAGCAGTAAATATATTTCAAGTCAGCAGAGACTAGATTGTAAATCTGAATCCAAGCTTTAATAGACAATGAATCAAATGAACATTGGCGGTGGCTCCAGTTGAAATCAATGTTCATGGGTTAAAGGAGAACCCCCTGTAGACTGCTCTTCCATTGGGCAGAATGGATCTGACAGGGATGATTGAATAAGGAGCAGGGCCGAGTACCTGGAGTAGCAATAAAGAAGATATGAGCCAGGTCGTCTCCATTAGTACATATTTAAACAATGCAGCTGTAAATATCTAGAAATGCCCCAGAGAGATCCATAAGATTCATTTTCTTAGACGTCTTCTAAACTTTCACTTTGAAACCCTATGAAGCCTCAACTGAGCCTCAACGCTTTAAACGGCTAATCAACACAAAATTGGTCAGTGTTGTGGTGAAGCCTCACTTCATGATGCTGATGAGACTCAGTGCTGCTTTAATAAAAGAATACATTTGACTCTCTGTGGTAACCTCACTTCATCACATCACAGCTGAGGAAAGCAGGTTGGTTTATAGCACAGTTCAGTCCTTCAGCATATAATACAGCGCAACAGTGACCGCCCACTTTTTTTACGGCTCTGGTTCCGGAAGTAAATTTCCCATTAATTTACTCCAGAGACGTTTCAGAAAATCCTTCTATAAAGAGTTTTAAGGAACCAAGACAACCAGCTAGACGATGAATCGTGACCATAAAACATTTGAATCTGAGCAAAAAAAAGATCGGAAAACGGAAGAAAAGGCAAAAGTACAAGACTGTGTACATCATTATTTATGAAGTGAAGGAACTACTCATCCCATAATCCATTGCGAATTATACTTTTCCAACAACTTCCAAACTAACGATAGTTTAGCGCGCTTCTTCTTGAATGTAACATTTGTCAATAGTATAGTGTTGATATTGTTGTTGTGTTGTGAGCGTATATATAGTGTTTCATATAGTATAGTGTAAAGTGTCATCGACATGGTACAGTGATTCGTTCCAGCTGCATAGGATAAGCAGCTAGCTAGGTTACGTTAGTAGCTAACGTTAACGTTAGCTGACAAGACGTTCGCGGGTGCGGTAAACATTTCCATGGTAACAGCGAGCTCCACCAATCAGAGACGTCGCTGTTACACTTTAGGATTGTGGGTAGTGTAGTACTTCTCCATGTTTTTCTCAAAACAAGGTTGATATCATACAGGACTTGTGTCTTCTACAGGAGCAGACACTATCGTTTCACAACCTACTAGCTTGTGGTGAGGCTACATTGGATGGTTACGACATTATGGCTAATAATCAAAATCCCTATGCAGAATATGAACCTCACTGTTGAGCTCTATATTGGAGTTAATCAACAGAATCCCAGTCGAGATAGCTGCCCTCACCTGTGCCTGTCTATATATACCCAACCAGTGGGCCAGCCAACTATCCAACTCCCCAGCCCCTGAAACTACATTTTGTTTTGTGCTGGCCTCGTAAACTGGGACAACTGGGCAGCAGGGTGGTGTAGTGACGGAGAAACCAGCTTCAAACCTCCATGACAGCGAACATCCGCCCGGCTGAGGTTTCACTGAGCAGGACCCTGACCCTGCCAGCTCATGCAGTGCTGTTCTGCAGCTGATCCTGACCTCTGACCTCCTTCCCTACAGGGATAAATAAAGTGATATGAACAGGACAGCAGTGAACACGCCGTCCCCGGTGAATGAAACGAGTAGCCAGTAACATACGTCGCCTTGTTTACTGTTTACTTTAACCATTCAGAAACAACAAAACATATAAAAAGCATTGAAAGCAGATAACCAGAACATTCATCGTCTTGTTTACAGCTGCAAAATATCAAGTTATATAAATGTGACCAAGGTTTCACATCTATTATGGAGCGGTTCAGATACGTCTCCGACATCCATCCAACCCTTGGGCTGCTCTGTCAATAAATAAAGAAGCCTTGGGCAGGAAACTCAAGAAACTCAAAATGGCGGAAAACCCAATATGTCATTTATTGATTCTGCTGGAGGCGACCTGGTAATTTCCCACACTGCAGATGTTTTCATGTCAATCCAACGTGCGGCGTGAGAGATGTTGAATCTCGACCTGTAATTGCAGCGCCCGCTGCATCCATGTCAGAAATATCGGTGTCACACAACAAACAAACAAACAAACAAACAAACAAACAAACAAACTGTCTGAACAGTGTAACGTGGAGAGATGCATCATTTCTCCAAGTCGTCAACGTGGTGTCGGCATGTGACAGACGGATGAACCGACCAACCAAAACGGACTCAGACTGCGACAGTAACGCTTCATTTGTGGGGGAAATAAAGTTTGGACAGAAAGTGATGATGGACATTTGCAATTACTTCCACAGATGATGCTCTTTTCATTTGTTTGTTTGTTTGTTTGTTTCTTTTCTTTCCAATTTTTTTTTCTTTCTCTCTTTTTTCTTTCTTTCCTTCTTGTCATTCCAGGCACTGCTCCTTGGATGAAATGATGCTCTTTTCTTTCTTTCTTTCTTTCTTTCTTTCTTTCTTTCTTTCTTTCTTTCTTTCTTTCTTTCCTTCTTGTCATTCCAGGCACTGCACCTTGGATGAGATGATGCTCTTTACTCTCTCTCTTTCTCTCTTCCTTGGATCACAACATCACCCCAGAGCTCAGTGAATAGCTCTTTGAAAGTAATTGACTAGGTGAGGCTGCTCAATGGTTTACTCATCAACAACCATCACACCTCAATAAAGACTCAATAGCCAGTATCTGCTGCATCCACTTGACAGCTCTGCGGGGGGAAATGCATTGTGGGAGGCATAATGGATTCCAATTTACTCCTACTGTACCTGTACATCTGACTGATAATGCCACATGCAGCATTCCCTCTTGTCAGCTGCTACTGTACACATACAAAGAAAGAGAAGAGCTTTGATTTGTCTCGTACAGCACAGGGACGGGTAAGAAAAAAAAAAATCTGAAATGTACAATTCAATATTTCTAGTGTGGAGGATCCACTCTGTAGAACTGTTACATACCATGTTGTCAACGATACACAGTTACCTGATACTGAAAGGATCTGAGCCCTGGTGTGGCCATACCTGCCGACGTGACCTTGAACTACATACTGATCACTTTTTGGAGCGAGACGCATCCTGTTAAAGGGGAGTTCAGGTATTTTTAAACCTGGGCTCTGTAGGGGCAAGTGCGCCGATCAAAGTACGTCCACTAAAAGTGCTTGTTTTTGCCACTGACAGGCTCAGATTGTTATTGGAAGTGTCTGACAACATTACGGAAAGGCTCCTACAGAGATAGACATTTTTTTAACCAGAAACAGAAGTCTAGCTCAAGGAGAAGTCTCAAAAATCTGAAAGATGTTGTTGCAGGAAGAGGTTAAACAAAGGTTTCTGGTTAAACGAAGGACTGCCGACTGAGGCGATCTATCAGAGCAATTCCAAAACTTTTGGTACCTATTTTGCGGTATAAATGACAAATTTGTACAAATAGAGCCCAGGTTTAAAAATACCGGAATTCCCCTTTAAGTCTGCAACGTGTTCTCCCAACAATGGCTGTAGATATCTTGCCAAACGTTGCACACCCTTGATTCGTACTGTACCTACACATGGCCAGCTGCAGGACCTGACATCAAACAAAACGACTTTAGTTGAGGTTAGGCAACTAAAACCATTTGGCTTGGGTAAGGTTTTGGTCATAGTTAAATAAAAATAAAAAACTTGAAAACTTTCATCACCGCTTCTTTGCATGAGCTGGACTTGAACCGCACTATTTCAATGTTAAACTACTTCCTGTTTCAGTCTTGTTTCAGCTCTGCCTTCTGTTTCACCCGATTCATACAGCAGCATGTAAAATAACGCTGCATCATAACTATTACTACGAACTGGATGTGAGGAACAGGCTGAGGTATGAATTTGAGTGTCTGTATATCTGTGTTGTCCCTACGATGAACTTCCTTCCACCCAATGCATGCTGGGATAGGCTCCACCCTCCCATGGCGTTGAGAAGCAATAAGAGAATGAATGACTGATACTACAACTAATCACAACACACAAAGCTTCCCCTGCAGCGGGACGAGGGGTGTGGAGGACTGTCTCTCTGATTTCCTCTGTGATTGGTGCATGATGCTGAACCTCTCCTCATGTGGAAACGGGGGGTTATACTCTGCTTGCTGACTGAGCCCAAAACATGGAAACACAAAAAAACATGTTGCAGCAGCGTGACCTCGTCGTGTCTCCGGGAACAGCTGCCAAAAAACCAAATCACTGCACCAACCTTACCCACGAGGGACGAGAGAGTATGGCCTGTGGTTTCTCTCTCTCTCTCTATTTGCTGTCTCTCATTCACAGCATCTATAGAGTATATAGAAGACAGGGGGGAGGGAGGGAGGGAGTGGGTCTTCCTGCATCCATATGGGAGGCAGAACACCATTGGTTTAATATGGTGGACGCCTCGCCGGAACAATTCCTCAAATACTGAAATCCTCCAGCATGTCTTGGTTGGAAAATGTGCCCGACCTCTTTATTTATTGTTTCATTTTCTGGACTGGGTGATGACAGCGCCGTGTCAATTGAAGTTAAAACTTTGTTATTGGTTAAAATGCTCTCAATAATAGAACGACTGATCTGACTGCGACAGGGAAAGAGATGGAAGATGAAAGTCAAGTTCAAGTGCAGTCACGGATGTGTGACTAACTTTAACTTTGTTAAAGATAAAAATCCCACAGATATAATCTTATATAAAAAGTATATATACACCATATTATACCAACTAAATAAAATAGATGCCGTCATGCATTATTATTGCAATAAATCCCTCTGGTTCTAAAGACCTGATTAAAGCCAGAGCTCCCCATCTGGGTGGCTGGCAGACTGGCAGCTTTGGTGTTCTGCGGCTGACCTGCCGGGACCGGAGGAAGGTGATCCGGCCAGGGGAAGACCACGCTGGACAGCCGCGGTCAAGACCGGGTCCTTTTATATGTTGCGATATAAATAAAGCTGCCAGCTTGTGAACTCTCCACTCCTGAGGCTTAGTCTGCTGCAATAATATAGAGGGATTTTTAAACAGGGGAAAAGAGTCTCAAATTTAAAATAATGTAGACATTTTATGTGGAGGGAAATAGTTTTTTAGACATTTAATGTTCAGCAGCCCAAACAAACAGACCGCCAACCTCCTGAAAGTGTGGAGATAACCCTAACCCTAAGTGCCCTTGAGCAAGACTGCTCAGCGGCCACCAGTAGAAGACTCTGGTTGTACTGGGCAGCTCCCAGTGTGAATGTGTGAAACTGTATGAATGTGAACCTTCACCGCATAAATAAAGGTTGTAAAACACCATCAACACATCAGAACCCGTCATCCACTCCGTGATCTCACTAGGAAGGGAGCAGTGTGAGAGAATCAGCTTCCACGATGACGCTGCATTCTGGAGGTGAACGTCTCCGGTGAGCAGATGTTCGGTGGGCAGATGGAGCGACCTGATGGCTGAAGGCACCCGGCTCTTCCTTCACGGTTCCTCATCGGTTCTCATTAGTTCACCAGCTGCTCATTAGAACCATGTTGTCTGTGATGTGGCGACAGGAGAATCCATGTGACAGAGAAGAAGGAGGCAAAGCATAAAAGGACATCAGGTGGAGACTGGGAAGGTTTTGGTCCAAAGTGAGACACTGATGAAGGCCAGGAGGAGGAAGACGTTTCGTCTGCAGTGGGAATGAAGTGATCTTCTGTTGAAGACTATTTCTGTCAAATGCGACCTCGTTTTTTCAACACTAAATTCTGTCGACAGGACGAACCGACCGGTCTGAGCTCTCGGTGTCTCTACGGGGTTTAACCACATGAAATATACACCACTTGAAAAAAATCACTCATGTTTGGGAAATGATTGATAGCATTAAAGTAAATTACAGGTTACGACTGAAGCCATGAGTCATCTGAAGACATTTGCTCACAAAATGTTTTAAGGACACTGTTAACCAAAGTGACTTACAATGAGTGCAACAGTAGAACAAACAACTTATTTTGTCTTATAAGGTTCAATATTTGACATTTTCACACTATATATAATGAAACTAACACTCATTTTAAGTTTAAACAACCTTTTTTACAAACATCTGACTTTGTATGAGGACTTCATTTTTTCCACTTTTTTCCCCACTTCATTTTTGCACAATATGTCAGAGGGAAGCCTTATACTGCCCCGGTCACATGATGCACAACCAATTTCATTTTTTAATCTAAACTTTTGGAATAAGGAGACTTCATCATCTGCAGTGAGAATCCTGGTTTAAGGTGGTTTCTGTCAGTAAATGATGCTTATTTACACTAATACCTAATACCCTCCGACTGTCACCACCATCTTGGATTAGTTGACACCTTGATCCCATCCAGAAAATTCTATGATGTTGTGGTTTATGTTGGTAGGTTTTGGTGTCACTCAGTTTAAGAATCCCTCAGTTATTCTGGTATGGTTTATGACGAAGAACTCCCTCCTAAAAACTCCAGCCTGTCCTCAGGTATTAACTCTATTATAAACTCATCATCACTCATCGGGGAACGAATGGAGGAAGCTCCCTGGGGGATTTTCTGGGGAAACATCTGCCGGTTTGAAATCGTCGACATTCAAAGAGAGTAAAGCTCATTTGAACTCAAACTTTCTGTGGGTCCACAAAATCATGTTCCCCTTCATAACCTATGGGACAGCTTCAGACCTCTGACCTGACAACATCACAAGCTTCTCTGGCCTGGAGAGTATTTTCATGTTCCCAAAAGCGAGATGGCCACGCTCATAAAATCATTGTTAGCATGAAAGTAAAGCTCATGAAAGTAAAGCCATGGTGGTTAACTATTGAAGTCATCTTGTTAGGAGGCATCTCAACACATGTTTTCTTACATTTTCTGATGAATTTCAGGAATTATTTCCTCCAAAAAGGATAGCAGAAGAAGTGTAGAAATGAAACCCTTGAAACACACTGATTTTCCTCTTAGAACTGATTTGGAAACAGTTTCAAACTATGTAACAAGAGTTTGTGTGGCTACAACTCTGGTTAAACTTTTCGAAGCCAGTCACAGTTGGCTGATGGTTCGAGGCGTTCTGGATTCCTTTTGTCCATTCTCCTTTATTTCATGTCTCTTGGTGAGAATCAGAGCAAAATGACAATTAGATCCGACCAAATCCGCTTTCTCAACACTTCCTTTTTTACCCTTGCCTGCTGTAGAAACTGTAGTAAAGAATATGTTTTCCCGTTGGGATGCTCATGCACCACGTTGCCACGGCAATGAGCGGCGTGCAGCGAAGTGCTCAGTCATCCTCCTAACGTGGATCACTCGCCCATCCTTCCTGCTCTCCAACAGCATCTTCCCTCCCAATTAGCGACGTCTTCGCCTCAAGCAGCTCTGTCAGCTCCGATCAAGCAGCTCCTCATCTCAGAGCTGACTGAACGCTCAGCTCTCCACATCCAGGCCACGCCGGCCTGAGGATGATGTGGAAAGGACAAGAGGAACATGATGCTGATTGGCTAACTGGAAGTGGTAATCCCTGATATACTCAGGGGGTTGTTTCTCCATCTTTGTCTCTCAGCTTCACTTTAGTGTTCCTCACTGTGGTGTTCTTCACTGTGGTGTTCCTCACTGTGGTGTTCCTCACTGTGGCGTTCCTCACTGTGGCGTTCCTCACTGTGGCGTTTTCTGTTGATGGAGTTTGAGTTCCTGTAGGTGGCGCTCTTTTCTTTGTTCAGCCATGGTGGCTATCGCTGCTCATGCTAACTACCCAGTTCTTAGTAATTAACTTGTCTCAAGTTAACCTTTGTTAATTTTCACATTTTATTCTCTCTAACATGAAGATGGTAAAAATGGTAAATGGGCTGTACTTATATAGCTTTTCTAGTCTTTTCCAACCACTCAAATCGCTTTACACTACATTCACAATCACCCCATTCACACACATTCATACACTGATGGCAGTGCGCTACCATGTAAGGTGCCAGAATTTCAAGGGACAGCTGAAGATTTTTTTTATCAACTTTTCATAGAGGATACTTTTTATTTTCTGTGTATTTGGTGCCTGCTTCATTTTAGCAGTTTTTTTTAAATTATAAATTCTGGTTGGTCCAAATCAGTGGAAACTCTCACCACTGTATTTAAATCCTTTAAAACAGTTACACTGCCAATGTTACTATTACGACAGCTCTGGAAGTCTTTCATGCAATGTTGATAGAAATGGTTGTAAATTTCAATTATTTTCACATTCATTTCTCACAACTTCTCTTTTTATGACCAATAAACCCAATGCCATTGTAGTGTATTCAATTATTACACAATTATATACTCTATTGTGTCTTTTAGCACCCATAGCTTGACTCTCAGCAGCGCAGCTATCTGCCATGTACTGCATGAAGCAGGAATCAATCTCACTGGGCTTTAAGAGAAGAACATTTCCACTGTTGGAGTTTGTAGACGTTGTCAGGAATATGAGACGTTTTCATTCCCGAACGATACCCAACACCTGAAACAAAAAGTGACTCCTCCTCTTAAAAAACTATTGACGACACAAAATTATAGCAAATGAATATTGATGATAATGATACAGACTGGATCCTATATATATTTTAGAGATACTGAATGGTGAACTTCAGGGTATGAGCTTTTTCCCCCCTTTTTTCTGTTAGAAGTGGATACATGACATTGTGGGAATTAGGGTTAACTTTTCATATGGACTCATGTATTGGAGCTACTGAGGTCTATCTGAAGTAGAACTATCAGCCCAGACACTTAAAGCTGCTGTTGGAGGCTGATTTCTTCTGCCACTGAATTTTTTCTTCCTCTTTACTTGGTTGGCACCTTGGTTCATTTATTTGCCCATGCACGTTACAAAAGCAGCATAAAAAAACTGAGGAAATAAAACCTCAAATAACCCTGAAGCAGACAAAGTGAGTGTGGCAGTGGGAGGGTGAGTGAATGAGTGTGTGTGTGTGTGTGACCTCTTTATTCTTGCTGCAGTGACAGTCATGTGGAGAGAATGGACAGCCCAATAGATGATGGTTATCTAGTAATAAATTAAATCAATTAGTGAGCACACAAGAGCTGAGAGCACTGCCAGATATCGCATTACTACGGGCCGGCAAAGCACTAAACCCTGCTCACGCTCAGTTTGTTAATAACCAGTTTTTCTCATCTTCATGTAGAAAGCCATCTTTATTAATAAAGATCTCATCATGTGCAGGACATCATTCAACAGCAGGATGCAAAATATGAAATCGTCTCAATATGCAAGCTTACAAAATGGTTTGACTTGGGCAGCGTAGCCGTGGCGACGCACCGCAGCTAGCCGAGTTCATCTGACCTGTTGTTACAAACACAAGCACGCACGACGCTCACAACGCAAGCAGCACACATCAGCTGTGATAGACGTGATGTGACGGTGGGTTTTTCGTCCCTTGGCCTTTTGACATATCGAAAGAAGAGAAGCGAGAAGGTGCCGATAAATTACTGAACACTGTACTAGGCACTGTTTGCTTTTGGATGGGTGACATCATGGAGCAAATATATCTGACTGACACATCATTGATATGGACGTTATCATCATCAGCTGGTATGCTTCCCCAAACCTTTCTGGGTGGATTGTACTCATTCTCTTAAACATTAAAGATTAAAACACATGATTGATAAGCTTGTTGATGGCTTTGGTTGATTCGAATTTTAAGGGAAAGCTGAGGATTTTTAGAGATCTACCTGACTGATCACTAACCACGCCCCTTTATACTTGGCAACTTTGCACTCTGGCGGCCTCAAGTGGCAACAAGAGATAACTGTTTCATTTTTTCTGAAAGTTTGAAGGACTTCATTACCCAGGAGTCATGTAATGTGGCTTTAGTAAATTAGTTTTTAGGATGGTCAGCCGATGTTGGCTTGCAGCTGTTTAGGAGACACTGTATTTCACTCTTAATCTTTTTTCCCACCAGTGACAATACTGATACCAGAATTCAATTTGGGCGCATAGAGTGAAACTACAGTGTCTCCATTAGCGGGGATGGGAAACTCTCACTTTGTGGTTTAGGCTGATAAGACAGCTGTATTTAAAAATAATAATATCTTGCCAAATTGGATTGGGGTGTGAAATATTAAGTATACGGATTAGCTTTCAAGCACTTTTGATAAGACATGATTTCATACCCTATTGACTAACATTACGAAGAGATGCCACTGGGAGGCTGGAGCCAATTTCTCAGCAACAGAAACTCATTGAAGACGAACGTCCTCAGAAGGGCTTGATTAGTGATCAATAGGCTTCTAAAAACCTGCACCTTTCCTTCAACACAAACAGTTTCACACCACAAAGGTCAAAAGATGATGAAAAGGTACATTCACACAGTGCAATGCTTACAAAGATAGCCTTTATCAATCATTTTGTTTGCATAACATTCATGGTGTCTCTATAGAAAATAAATGTGTTCAATAAAGACATAATACTTAATAACACATCAGCCAACATTAAATATAACGGCACTCTGCAGGCCAACACACTACTCGCAACCACTTAGTTACTCAGACGTCACATGACACTCGGTGTAAAATGACGACATCCCGTTTGAAAAGTATTTGGTAAGACTTTTCTAAAGGCATACAGCTGTAGTGTGTTATAGTGTGACAACATGTCAGCTGTCAGAAGCGCTTAGAAATAGAGTCTTGTTCCAAAATGTTCCATTTAAAAAGTCAAACTCACTCTCACAAAATGAGTTATAGCACAAAATGAAAACAAGTTATGGCACTTATACAGGATACAGGGTTCCTACAGGCATGGAAAACCTGGAAAATAATTAGAAAGAACTCATAGTCTGGACAAGTTATGGAAATGTGTTGCTGATCTTTTCCTCAGTGAAATGTTGAATGTCTCGGCTGCTTGTTGATCCACTTCAGATCAGAAATGTCCTGATAGTATCGGTCCTAAGAGATAGTCGTAGCAGAAATAAGACCTGGACATTCACACCACATAAAAAAACAGTAACTCTGATGAATATTGGTCATGGAAATTGTGCTTTATGTCCTGGAAAAGTCCTGGAAAAGTCCCGGAAAAGTCCCGGAGAAGTCCTGGAATTTGATTAGCAAAATGGCGTAGGAACCCTGAGGACAGCAGGTAGCTCAAGTCCTTAGTTGACTAAATGCTTTAATAGGCTGGATTGTTTGTTTTAGATATTGAATGATGAACTTTCAGGAGTATATTTCTTTCCAAAACGGCTTCAAGATGACCTCTTTGTATGTACGCCTTAAGTAAAGTGTCACCACACATTTTTGTCAAACTTCTGCGTTCCTTACAAACTGCAATCATAATGCAACACAACCTGTAAAGGAAAAGTATCGCATGCTGTAAAGAGCAAGCTCTCTTTTTTCTCTTATCTTTTGACAAAATTTACAAGGAAATTACACTTTTGACAGCCATACAGCACAAACTACAATAAGAAAATGGCAAACACTGAGAATATCATGCAACTGTTGTAATAACACTCACTGCATGAATAACACCAACATTATTCTCTCTTAGTTACGTTGTCCACCGGGCACCTCTGGTTTCACTGGTGACGCTGTGGGAGGCACAGTGCAGACATATTCAAACAATATGTTATATTAATATCAATATGTCTGTCCGACTTACATTTTTTTTATTATTTTTTAAATTTTTTTAAATGCACCAACGTCACCAAGTCAAATTCTTTGTATGTGCGAATGTACTTGGCTAATACATTTGATTCTGATTCTGATAGTCTGAGCACTAAAACCCTCTGAGCTCTCAGCACTGAACACGCTGTAGCAGTGCAAATGAGAAAATAAAAGCAGTGTAATGTGGTTGGAGTGGAGTGGCTGCAGGAGAAGAGGAGATTTACTCTATGGAGGGCAGGAGATGGAGCAGGCTCATGATTGACCTGGTTCCCTCCTAGTGATTAATTTGAATGCACAACATACATATCGTTCCCTCGTTTTTGTTAATTCATATGCTCATTTTCATTATTTTGCATGCACAATTGTACATTGATCCAAAGAAATGAACATATGCCCACAAGTTATCCCAGTGCTTTATTAAAGCACGTCCATTTAGCTCCTTCTTCTCCTTCGCTTGGCAAAATTTGTTGAATCTACTTGATTGCATTGGTTTATTTTAGTTTAGATATTTAGTTGAATATTTAGCTGAATGGGGCTTTTGATGGGGTATAATGGATAGATTTGTTCATTCAAGTTTTACTTCATGTAAAAAAACGAGTTTTGTTAGGTGTTACTGTTAGAAAGAAAGAACTGAAGAACACTGAGAGCTGTTGGGCTCATCGCCAAGACGTGACTGGAGGGAAGTTATCGTCACCAAGCTTTCCACCAAGTGACAGTAAAGGGTTGTTGTGGTTGTACTGCCGCTATATAGTAACTATATAGTGTGCATGTTTTCTAACGTTTTATACAACTTTTATATATTGGTGGCTCTCTGGCTTTGATCCTAAATAAGATCCTTTTGGATTTGGTGCTGGGTGTTGAACCAACCGGTGGTTTTGCCAACACTGATAAGAAAGGTTCCCGATGGACACAGTCTTAAGTTTCCCTTTTGGTAGAGCGACGTCTTCAGTCACATGCATGGCTTCATTATAACAGGTCACTGAGCACAGTGTGGAATCCATTATATCACAGAAAAGGGATTTGGAGCATGCACAGCACTTCTCAGTGACACCAGTTAATAAAATGTACATGAAAAATGAACCAATTTGTCACAACAGTTTGAGTGATTCGATATAAAACAACCCTGTTTTCACCAGTATGGACAACCTGTGCTTTTGTGCCAGACCTGGGTCAGAATGGATTTGTGAATCATTCTCAGCATTGGTTTTAACTTTGAGTACCAGATGGGTGGGTTTCATTGGACCACAAAATAAATCCCTTAAAGTTTAGAGAGCAAAGTAAGTATTTTGAAGTCACTTTATTAAGTGGTTCTCAACCAGGCTGACTAACATTCTGCAGGTTTTCTTTAATCAAACACTACAGTGACTGATTACACCGATTAGTTCCTCCTCCCTGGTTGAACATTTGATAATTGGTGATGAATTGGCAGAGTGAGTTTTAGTCCTACAAATATTTTTCTGTGGCAGAGCTGCTCTGGTTGAGATATCTCATTGGTTGAGATAAAACTCAGTGGGTGGAGCAAAAGAATCACAAGTGTATAATTTAGCTAACTAGAAAAGAAAGAATAACTTTGGTCAAAATATAAATACAAATATAAATGTCTATTCATTAGTTTTTCATTCCTTCATGACCACGGCATTCATGATCTTAGAAGGTGATCAGGCTAGCTAACTAGCTAACCTAGATAGCTATAGGCTAGTATGGCTAGTTTGAACCTGGAAGGTCAGCTAGGCTAACTAGCTAACCTCGATAATGCAGTATGTCTAGATTGCATTTTTTTCCGTTAGTAAAAATTTGTTCAGGCTAATGTTACTTAGCAAGAGAAACTGTGGTTCTTTGGCTCCGCCCACTGAGGTTTATCTCAACCAATGAGATTATTTCTGCCTCCAGAGCAGCTCTGCCACAGAGAAATGTTTGTGGGACTGAAATGTCCCGACACTACAAGCCCCACCCATTCGGTACTTCACTCAGATTAAAACAAACATTAAAAATTCTTTACAAAAAACAATCGACCAAGGTCTGTTTTGTGCGAGCTGCGAAGCACGGGAGCATGTTTTTTTTTTGCGGCGCGTCAGAAAAGTCTGCGTCAGGAGAGCACCACCATCTGGATCCACCAGGTCCTCACAGCACCGTGGTCTCCGACTGCAGGATGGACTGGGTCCGGGAGCCGCGGTGAAACTGCCCGGCATGCTCGGATCCGTTCCTGGAGGCGTAGGTGCTGCTGAAGTGGTGATCTCGGCTCAAACGGCAGTTGAGACAAACGCTCCGCCATTTTCTCTTCAGCTCACCTTGAACCTGAGGGAAGAGGCATTCAGACGTCACTAACTGATACAGACCTACAGGCAGATCATGAAAGTAAATACCCGCTGCACAGGAATTGATGCATTTTACGGTTTGTTTGGAATCAACAGAAGAAGAACTGGGTAGTTAGCGTGAGCAGCGATAGCCACTGTGGCTGAACAGACAAAAAAAAGTGCGCCACCTACAGGAACTCAAACTCCATCAACAGGAAATCCAAGGAGAAAGACGTCACAGTACTGGACACACTGTCTGACTGACAGGTGATCTCTGGGAAGAGCAGTGAAGAAGCAATGAAAAACCACTTCTTTTTTTTTTTACTTATTCCTGTCATTTTATCTTGTTTTGACTTATTTATTATTTTATTTATTAATTTATTTTATCATGTTTGCTTTGATTTTTGAAGCACAATGTAAACACTGTTTTCAGATGACTACAACAGACCTTGTTCATTTAGTGTCTGCGGTCACTTTTTATGGTCTGTTTTTATCCCAGTGAGGTGACTGTCTTGCCATATAGGACAATAACAATCAGAGGTAGCACTGTAAGCCCCACCCGTCTGGTAGTCCATGTAGGTTAAAACAAATGCCAAGAAATATTCTCAAATACATATATATACAATATGATGCAGTCTTTCTTTTTTTGTAATTGCTTATTGGTGGATTAATAATTTAGCATAATTTTACTGAAAAATAAATCTAAATGATGATATTACGATATGCTGCCAATATAATCCACCGCTTATCAAACGTTTTCAGCCGACGTTTCCACTGAGAACCACATTAGGAAACAAGTCTTTTTAATACTCCCATGTGTTATCGTCTGGGTACAGACGTGTTTGGATATTTTAAGATGCTTACTTAATTTTGCCTCCCCAGAAAGCAACAATATCTTCTGCAAGCTCTGTGTGACTAAAATGGATGTTAATTGCAATAGATTGAAACGCTAGCCGTCCTATTTACTCAGTTTCAGCTCTTTGAAATACCAGTCAATCGAAGAAAAGGACTTGATATTAAAGACAGTTAAAGCTTACCTCACTGTTTAAGAAACAATACAAAATGGCCACCACCAGACCCTGTAAGACAAGACCAACACAGAACAATGAGAAAATGTCAAAATGTAAAAATTTGAATCTCAAAATTATAGCCGGAAGTAATCAAGATCACTTTATTATCCATCGAGTGCAATGAAAGTACAGTGGACTGTACATCCTGCATCTACTGGTATAGCCTTTATGAATCAAAAAATCTATTACACCTGAAAGGATCCAATGGCCAGGTCAAAAAAGATCTTGTAATCTTCTGCTATGGATTCACTGAGGGAAACGAAGACGACGTAGTGGATCCCAAACAGAGGGATCAACAGGAGAGTGGATTTGGCCAACCTCCTGAGAGGAAAACACAATGAAACAGAGTTTTTAGAAACGTAAAAGTTGTAGACGCAGTTCTTGTTCTTATTCTTGCTGTAAGTGAACAAACACACAGTTTATTTAATGTCATCTGGAGGGTAAAACTACTCCAGCTTCTGAACGGGAATCAGGTAGGGGAGGTTTGTTCTGTCCTATGGCACAAAATGACCATAATTTGACCATAATTGTACATTGATTTGCTGTTTAAAAGAGGTTTAAATGGATTATAGCGTCGAGGCTACGTTAATAATACGTTTAGTAGACGTCTGAAAATGAAAGCATCATCTTATTGATTCTCTGGTGCTTATTCCTGATATTTACAGCTGTTTGTTCAATGCTTAAATATGTGATGTAGTGTGGAAAACTGGGCAACACACCGCCCAAAGATCAAGTGTTGAAAAGATGTCGAGCGCTCAGTGTAAATCCAGCGGCCGTTGATAAGGTTGTCGGTCAATACCATCGACTCAATGATTACTTCACCAGCTGATTTCTGGCTGTCAAAACTCACTCTCTGGCCCGAAGTCTTGCAACAAAACCTCCGTCCTACTAACTCCTTGTCCTTGACTATTTGAACTTTTTAAGGACCCGTGGGTGCCCTTCGAATGAACGGCTCCCATCACAGATGTTTGCCTCCAGAAGACCTACATCACCTCCATCACCTCCAGACTCTCAGCCCTTATCGGACCGACATTACACCCGCGCTGCAGTGACGCCTTCACTTCCTCTAACAGGAGAATCTGCTGTGTTATGAACCCTGCTCTGTGCCTCTGAACCTCTAATCCCCGCGGCTGGTGGAGATGAGAATACCTGACCGCGTTGACAACTCAGCACCACTTGGCTTTCCTCCGAGGTGGGAAACTCGTCTGAAGATTACCAAACAAGCCGCTTCGGCAAGGACTCGAACCTCGCCGGTTAAAAAAGACAAAAGTAGAAAAAACTCAGCTCCCCCTCCCCCCTCCCCATCGTAACAGCTGCATCATGAAACGCTGCCTCGCTGAATGAATGTTAGCGTTGCTCTTATCTCTCCTGACAGAAAACACCACGGGGGTAAAAACAGCGTCCTGGGCTTCTCAGATTAGTTTGCGTTTATTTTTCAGGCGTTTCGCTGACTCTCTCTCCCACAGGGCGTCACACCGAACCGGCAGGTAACGGTTTAGCGTCGGGCTCAACGGCACATCCCGCTGAGCCCTGGACGTCTTTTCAACGTCTCTCCTTTATCCCTCATGTCGCCCAGGATCTTCCTGGCTGTGTGTTGTCCAGTTTTACACCACGCAGTAAATACATTATGACATTTAAACACTGAACAAGCAATAGGGAAGTCCATATGTACTAGATAACACTTTTAATCTCTATGTAGCCTCATTTAGCCTCAACGCTACGACGCATTTAGAAGATTGAACCTTAGCTCAAATTTACGCAGAGTGTTTTGCAGGTAGGGGTTCGCTTTCTTGCTCAAGGGCACTTCGACAGGACACATCTATCTGTTCATATCTGTTCTAGGATGTAACCCACATCTGATACCGATATGAACTGATACCGATGGAGACACACAGACAATAACAAGAGACGTCACATCTGCTCTTGTTACGGTTTGTTACTTTGAGGTTTGACTGAATTGAGGCGTTTCTCCAAATATTTCTGTCTCAGGTGATGATGTAAAATTTTTGTCATGGCAACGCTGATAAATTCATATTTGAACGTTCCAATACAAGTTGCATGTACGTCGCATGGTTCATACATATCCATGAGATCCAGCTTTTTGCTGTTCACACTGATTAGAAAGCATCAGATCTGAATAGGGACACTCTGGGCTGCAGTGTGAACGGAGCCTCGAGGGCTGTGGTCCAACCAGAGAGAGAAGCTGCTCACTGTGAGTCAGTCTGGATGCTGTATGTCTAAATGTAGAGGCAGCAGCATCCCGACCTGGCCCGCCCTGATGCTCCGAGTGAAAAGTGAGCGGTACCTGTACTGTGATTGGTCGTTGCCGCCCACGTCAGGACACCTCAGCTTCTGCACTAAGATCCGAATGATGCTAATGAACAGGATGAAGTTCACCTTGGAGGTGTAGAGAGGAAAATACTATTATTAGAGCCGCTCAGGGGAGATCTGCCAAATATAAGTCTCATGCAGCAAGATTATTTAAAAACCAGTATCCAGTACTGTATCCACACAAGAGTCTGAGTTTCAGTCCAAACCTAGTGACACCGACTCCTACCAAATCACTGCACAAAATTAAAAAGCAATTGGGAACTTTCTAAAGCAAAGATTTTGTCCCAGTGACCCACATGGGAGGATTTTTCCAGTCAGTATTATTGAATTGTATAACTGTCTAAACCTACTGAGGGAGATAAGAACAGTCCTTCTTATACATTCTCTATTTGGGCTAAAAATCCATCAGCCTAAATCACAAAGAAGAAGAGCGTCCCATCTCCACGCCGAAATTAAATTCTGGTGTCGGTTTGGACACTGGTGGGAAATCTTCCCCACACAGGAAGTGACATCCTAACCAGCAGCGAGGCTCCGTCCAGAGGAAACTGGACTCCCCAACATCTCTTTGGTCTCTTTGGTATGAAGCATGACAGACCGGCTGGCTGCTGAACTATGAGCTGCTGTGTGCAGTTCACTGACCTCACCTTACAGGATTTCTGGCTATTGAGATTCAGACTGCCCATCAGTTGCCTGTCATGCTCTGACATTCATGTCCCATAGGGAGTAATGAATTCCCCATGACGGTAGGAAGGTGTGAATATCCTCAGCATGGCATCAGCATGTCTCATGCACACTGTGAACCTAATGCCTTGAGGCGGAGGTGTCACGCGGTATATCGCTGTTGTCGGATGAAAATGATGTATTTACGTTTTTCCAGGAATGGAGAAAATAATTTTATCACTGCATTTTCTAAATTATTCAATTATTCAAAATTATTTTAAAGGTTTCAAGATCCGAAGGGAAGAAAAACTCCAAAACACCAAAATTGCAGTTGTGTGATTTTTCCTCTGAGGCATTAGAGCATCAGGTGTGAACATAGAGCACATCTTATATATACAGAGTGTTCAAAACACTAGGAGCTCCTTCCGACTGTAATCCATATCCATGATTATCAGGACTAAAACCCTCTAACGTCTCCTCTCCTTCATCTCCATCTGACTGAAGCTGAACCAATCAGGAATCACAACCTACCAGAATGGAGAATCCTATTGGTCCATTGATCACCCAGTTGGGTACCTGGTTGTCATTTCTCTCCCAGCATCTGAGGGAAGAAGGAAAACCATTATGTTAAGTAACCATCACAGTCTACTGAGGTCTACTGAGGTCCACTGAGGTCTACTGAGGTACTGCCGAGGTCTACCGAGGTCTACTGAGGTACTACTGAGGTTCACTGAGGTCTACTGAGGTCTACTGAGGTACTGCTGAGGTCTACTGAGGTATACCGAGGTCTACTGAGGTACTACTGAGGTCTACTGAGGTACTGCTGAGGTCTACTGAGGTCTACTGAGGTCTACTGAGCTGCAGTGGCTCCAGTAATAACAGGATTATGACTATCAATGAAAGCCTAATAAACCCGTCCCTCCTCCTGAGATATCATCAGATATGGAGGCAAAATAAAGATTCGTTAAAACAGGAAGAATGCGTTTCGCTGTCCACAGATTCACAAACCTGCTTGCTGCCAAACACATTAGAGGGAATTAGTGACACGCCAGTCACACTTTCATTCATCGGTTTTTTTCTCACCGGACATTCACATAGTGATGAAGATGAAGAGCGACGTGCTGCTGCCCACACTCACCCCGTGTCCTCCAGATAAACCCTCGTCATCACCCACGCAAACACAAACACAGTGGGGATTCCTGCAGACAGACAGGCAGACAGACAGAGAGACAGACAGACAGAGAGACAGGCAGGCAGACAAACAGATTAACACTCTGAAGACATTATTACTCTTCCTTCACAGTGAGGACAATGTGGTTCTATCTATCTATCTGTCCGTCTGTCTGTCCGTCCGTCTATATTTATACACATTCTCAGCTATCAAGCTTGTTTCAGTGCAGCCGCATGATTTCACCATTTCGTCTCCAAATGTCTCATAATTGGTTCGTCAATGTCAGAAATCATGTTGTGATTTATTCTACCAACACAGATGTAGAGCCCCAGTATCGTCCTTTCTGCCCCACAGTAACACGTATGCGCAATTAAATGCTGAATATTGACTTGGGTTCATATTTGCTCCCAGAGTGCTTTAACAGGTCCAGATCAGACAGGGTAACACCAACAGGTACTCGTAATACTCAAAGCACTCAGTCGATTGTCGTTCGTCGCGCAGGATGCTGTAGAAACCAGACTGGACCAGGCGGGCGTACCCCAGCCGATGAGCAGGTAGACGATGAAGTGTCGGTTCTCAGAGAAGATGACGATGAGCAGGGTGTGGAGGTACAGACCCTCCACCAGCAGCCAGAAGAAGTTGGCCATGATGAAGTAGTGGAAGAACACCAGGCTGGCCTTGCATCCCATCTGAAACCACACAGATCAAACCAGGACTTAATTTACAATGTTGCGTGTCCATCGCCTCTGAGTATCTTCTGCAGAAGGAGGCAAACAGCCGCTACTTGATGTGTTTCCCAGCTCAAAGATCATCATGAGGGTTCAGATTTCAGATGACAAATACCATCCAGCAGCAGGAAAGATCTTAAAGCAGGGCAGAATATCAGTGTTTCTATACCGTCACCCCACCATCATCATTACAAACTGTCTTTAGGTTAGTTAGGCTGATGCGTTGGCAGAGGTGGCAAAAGTACACACATTCTTTACTCAAGTAGAAGTACAGATACTGTACATAAGTGACTCTGGAAAAAGTAGAAGTACTGATTCAACTTCTAGTAAAACTCAAAAAGTACAGGCTCTGAAATGTACTCAAAGTATAAAAGTAAAAAGTAATAGTAGTGTTCAAACATTTCTCTTAAATAAGGTGATGGATGGGGAACGTCTTGCTGCTCTGAATCTGTTGGTTCACTTCCATCCATGTTGCTACTCGTTACCCTGCACGGACATCACATTCACTAGACGCCTCTTCTCCGCGGTCGACCCTCCCTCCCTCTTTTTTACGTCTTTTACGATGTTTTCCTGTCGCTATGTCTGTCGTAATGATGGAGCAATAATGCAAAAATAAAAAAATTATCGATAATTCCCCTCAAATGCATTAAAACTAAAGTAACGAGGCTGTTTTGAAAATGTAAGGAGTAGAAAGTACAGATATGTGTTATAATGTAGGGCGTAAAAGTAAAAAGTTGTCCGAAAAATAAATACTCAAGTAAAGTACAGATACCTGAAAACTCTAGTTAAGTACAGTAACTAAGTATTTGTACTTTGTTACTTCCCACCTCTGTGGGTTGGTCTATATTTTCATGGAGAAAACCAACGAGTGTAACAGTTTAAAACCGTTTAATTTGAGTACAAACTTACAAGCAACTGACAGTAAAGACTGACAGCTTCCCCTTGCTGCCATTTGCCGACGTGTGGCGACGCCTAGTGCAGCTTTCTCTGTCAATTTAACTGTAAATGCTGTTAGCCAGTGAACCTGTTGCACCCTGGGACATTACATGGCGAGGCAGAGGGGTCGTGACCTCACCAGCGACGGTTGATTGGAGCATTGTGTGTTCCGAGAGAAGAGGATGTCGTCCTTCACCAGCACCGCCACGGCTCTCAGGATGAAGGAGAAGAAGAGGTTGAGGTGGATGTAGTTCCTGGTGCAATGGAGCTTCCTGGCACACACACACACACACACACACACACACACACACACACACACACACACACGTGATTAGTTAAACCATTACACCATTACATTGCAACCTGGCTGCAATGTAATCCTTTGGGGCAAGTGCGCTGATGAAAGTACGTCCACTAAGAGTGCTTGTTTTTGCCATTGACAGGCTCTGAAATCTCGCGAGAGGTGAGTTGTATTCTCTGGGACGGCCTCATCCACATTGTCAAAATCAGCTAAATGTTCATAACTTGCTAGCAGTTCCTATACGTAAGCTCACTCTTCCACCGTCCTCCTCCTGCAACAATTCACTTCTCGCGAGATTTCAGAGCGAGACTTCTCCTTGAGCGAGACTTGAACCACGGTCCATCTCTGATAAAATAACATGTGATCTCACCGGAACAGACAGAGGATGGCGCTCCCTGTGGTGAGGGCGATCAAAGACAGGCTGTGACCCAGAGTGTACAACGTCTGGACGACCATGTAGAAGATCAACTGGAGGGCAGAGAGGGGGAGAAGAGGGGGAGGAGAGGGGAGGAGGGGGGACAGATTATTATTGTTATGCACCAATTATTTTTATTATTTTTATTCGGTTGTATTTGGAGCCTTTGGCAACACTGTCGGCTAACATTCCAGTACAGAAGAATGAATGAGAGAGAGAGAGAGAGAGAGAGAGAGAGAGAGAGAAAGAGAGAGAGACAGAGACAGGAAGATGAAGAGAGAGAGAGAAAAGAGAAGGAGAAAGAGATGGAAAGAGACAGGGAGAGAGGAAGGAAATAAGTGGGAAGGGGGAGGAAGAGAGAGAGATGGGCAGGGACAGAGAGAAAAAAGGGAAGATGGGAGGGAAAGAAAAACAGACAGAGAGAGAGAGAGAGAGAGAGAGAGAGAGAGAGAGAGAGAGAGAGAGAGAGAGAGAGAGAGAGAGAGAGAGAGAGAGAGAGAGAGAGAGAGAGAGAGAGAGAGAGAGAGAGAGAGAGAGCACAATGGGTGATTCAGCGATGACAGCTGTGACCCAAAATCAAATCA
Source organism: Hoplostethus mediterraneus (assembly GCA_034670385.1). Classification (NCBI taxonomy): domain Eukaryota; kingdom Metazoa; phylum Chordata; class Actinopteri; order Trachichthyiformes; family Trachichthyidae; genus Hoplostethus; species Hoplostethus mediterraneus. Next base: position 966,740 of record JAXDDW010000150.1, read on the forward strand.
GACCAAACGAGTGTGAGGAGGAAACCGATGCAGCGATTCCACAAACAATTCCACAAACGAGAGAAATTGTTTTGGTCTGAAATCACCCAAAGTCACGTCTGGGTTTTAATTACAGACGCTGTTCTAGTTTCCACTCAGACGATCAGCAACAATCAAGTCAGTTTGGGCCGCAATCAGCCAGCAGCCCAGAGAAACACCTACTGACTGCAGAGATCACTACGTTGAGGAGAAGCCGCTACCGCACGGTTCTGTTTCAGCATGTGATGAAAAACTGAAAGTGAAAATGACTTAAAATGACTCTTCAATCAAATTGTGGCAGTTTTTACCGCTTTAGTTTTACTGTCTGTAAAATTGTCATGATTTGAGAAATATCTTTAAAAAATGAAAATGTTTTGTCAAGTTTAAGTTACACACACACACACACACACACACACACACACACACACACACACACACACACACACACACACACAACCTAGTTTGCAGATCTGTAATTGTATTTCAGCTACAATGGAGTTGATGAACTGGAAGTGTGTGATGTTTAGTTGTACAGGACGTCGTGTCCATCAGTCTGATTAAATATTGATTTAGCACAAGGTTGACTTAGAATAAACAATAAAGTTTTACAAGATAAGTATTTTAAATTTAGATACTCACTTATTTTCATGAAATAAAATGAAAAAGCAATAGGAATAGGCCATGCTGACAGCTGATTGGCTCCTGTTCTGTTCAGATCTTTTTTTCCAAAGTGCATCGTCAGCCGTTTGGCCGTTTGGCTGTTAGGAACCGGTGTGTTAATGTTAGTCCACCGTCCTACAGCACCACTTATATGTGACTTCTCCTCCTGCTGTCATGTAACTCTCCGATCAGCATCAGCCAGGTCATGATGTCTTCTCCAACGTGGGTGGAGATGAACCTTCACGTGCAAGGTTCAAAATGCGTGAAAATTTCATGAAGTCATGTTTTAAGAACCTTTAAACGAGTCAGAGTGAAATACAAGGTCAATTTTGCAACTGAAAACAAACATGAAACTGACTGACTTCATCCCTAACAGTACATACAGTCGTTCTGCATATCTGGGCTCATCTCCAGTCAAACAACTTACAAAGAAATGGCGTTTTTAAGACCTCTGAAGCTGATTTGATGCAAAATGCTATATTTAACCATATTCAAGACATCTCAAGGCCTTCAGCTTATTTTTAGATAATATATTTTTAGATATTTTAAGGCTTTATCAGCACCTGCAGACACTCAGAGAGCCCCTGAGAATAAAACAGGTTTTCACTGACAGAAAATACAATGTTCAAAAATGTCCCTATTGTTTCAAACGTATACAAAGATGCCAAACAATAAGACCTCTGACTGAAATGAAGCGCCGTGTGAGATCTGGACAGGCATTTCTGAGTGTTGAAGGACAGAGAGAGAGTTTTGTGCTTTTATCTGTGAATGAAGAGCTGTGAAGAGAATCATTTCCTGCCAGAGAGATTCAAAGAGATCAAACTCTGCCAATAAACAGACCTGTTGGCATGGGCATGTGTGTGTGTGTGTGTGTGAGAGAGACAGTGAATCTCTCCTCTTATCTTGCTTCCTCAGAAAACGAGCTGCCTGTCTGATTTCCTCTCCTGAGTGCTTTTCATGAGAAAAACAAAGATTGTTTCTTCGACAAAAAGCTGCAACACTTCTGGGGTCAAATTGATCAAATATCCCCTCAGTTAAATAGGATGTGCAGAGGGGTCCAACCCTGCAGGTGTGTGTGTGTGTGTGTGTGTGTGTGTGTGTGTGTGTGTGTGAGTGTGTGTGTGTGTGAGTGAGTGTGAGCGAGCAATATAAAAATGTTCGCCTGGAGAAAATCTATATACTCTTATTAAAGTTTGTGTGAGAAAAAGAGAAAGAGATGTGAACATTACACACACACACACACACACACACACACACACACACACACACACACACACACACACACACACACACACACACACACTATCCATCCCTACAGATATCCTATAATCAAATGTCACCCACAGTGAAACAGTTTAACCTTTCCACAACAAAGAGCACATAGGATTGATTGTTTCCCATCAGGTTGCAGAAAGGTCAGAGCAGCGCTGCTCTATTCAGTCCACAGATCACATTCATACCGTACATGCACTTTAATGCTCATCCTGACAAAAAAATTTGAAAACACAAAGACAAATGAGGAGATTCCCTGTAAATTGAGAGATCTGCCATTTGTAAATAAGGCAGCGGTAAACACATCGTCCCCCCGCTAACGATGCAGGCTGCCCTGAAGCCAATTAGCAACAGCTTGTCAACGTCATGCGAGTTTCATCAGAATCGGTAATGTAGTTCTGGTCAGAAAGTCAGAAAGTCCTCTATGCAGAGCGCCCCCATCAGGCCAATTAGTGTATTTATTTTCTAGAAGTCAGAACACAACGCAAAAATGCATCATCGCTCAAAATGTCATCGAAAACAGACCAGTTGTGTCACGTTTGAGTAAAATGTTTTGACCTTTATTAAAGTGCCCCCTGTAGGCCAATCAGTGTACGTTTTTTAAAACTAGTTTCCTCTCAGCTAATTTTCTGAATAACAACAGCTTCCTTGAGAAATTTCAATCCACTTTTAGATCGCTCCAGAGCACAAGCCACTAAAGATCTACTTACTGGCAAGGTTGGTGATTGATCTAGTTTAATTCTTCTTGATCTTGGTACTTCTGACACAGTTGACCACATGATTTTACCATCTTAAAAAACTGGTTGGCACTGTTGGTTGGCGCAAATGTTTCCATTCATGCCATGCCTGCAGGGATTTTTCAGGGGGAATGTGTCGTCATCATTTGCAAACACGTTATGTCCTTCTGTTTCTATGCGGACGACACACAGCTATATGTTCCCAAACAAGCCAGCGATCCCACCAACCTAGTCCTGGTCAGACATCAGCCATCAAATGTTAGACGTCCCAATATTTCCTCCTTGCTTAATGATGATAAATGTGAGATTGTTTTATTTGTTTTATTCACCTTGGTCGCTAAGCCTGATGCAAGAAATCTGGGAGTGATTTTTGAGCCAAACCTCCGTTTTGATCATCAAGTTAAGAAAGTTTTACAGTGCTGTTTCCTCCAGTTCATCCAAAACCATCTCCGAAATAAGGTCTGTTTTTACCCTTTGCTTGAAATGGTGATGCACACTTTTCTACCATCTCGTTTAATTGTCTTTACTCCTGTCTCAGTCAGAATTCCCTGTCCCGTCTGCAGTTTAGTTGCTGCTGCCTATTTTAGCCTCTTTACTCTTTACTCTTAGCACTTAGCTACATCTCTGACCTTTCAATCCCCTTCGAGGAGCCTATTGCTATTGTGTGCTATTCCTCCTACAAAATCCAAGTTGAAAATGAAGGGTGAGATCAGACTTGTTTCTTCAGTGTCTTACTTAAAGTCACTCCTAAAAACCCTTATAAACGTCCTAATAAACGTGTTGTTGTTTTTTTTAATACGTTTTTGTGTTTACATTGATCACTATCATCTTCTCTCTTATTGTTATTTTCGTCTCAGTTTTATTGTTGCTGTTTTTAGGTGTGGTTGTTTTTATTGTTTTCCTTCTCTGCTGTTCTTTGTAACCCTGCTTCAAAAACGTATAATATAATATATGATATAAAAAGTAATAACAATACTTCAACGCATTACTGAGTAAAGTGGTATCGCCCTACTGGACAGCCTTTATAACCACCAGGTCTCCCTGCTACTTCTGATATTTTTCAATGCCTGCTACTGCACGAACACAGGACAGATGCATGATGGGATGCTGGATGGACGCTGCTGTACACTCCTACCCCTACACCATTGCTATGTGGAACGCAGCCCTGCAGAGGAGTTTACAGCTTGACAGATCTGAACTGATACGTTACGTAACGTGGCTGTCAGTCTTCTCCCCAGCAAAACACAGCGGCGATTAATCCGCCTTGATTTGTCTGTAATGGTTTGGGAGCAGAGGTAGACATCTGCCCCGTTTTAACCTGCCCCTCTGCATTAAGAGACGGAGGTGAGAAAGGAGTGACGGCCACTCAACGTCGATGGGGGTGAAATGGATGAAACTGGCATCGTGCAGTACAAGAGACATTAAAGCCCCAGGAAACTTGGCTTGAAATAGTAAAAATGAACTAAACACTAAAGTTTAGTGTCTAATTAAGCATCCACAAAAATCTGAGTGAAAATAAACGTTCAGAAATATTAGAAAACCTTGTTCAGATGAGTGGGGGGTTCAGAACAGGGGGGTTGAAGTGGGCGTGGTATTTTCTGACATTTATGACGCAGAGAATTAATTCATCCAATCATTAAACAATGTTAGTTGTCCCTCCCCCAACAGGTGCAACAGCTTGACAGTTTGACATGGGCGGAGCTGACACCAAATACAGTCCTGAGAAATGGTCTAAAAACAGCTAAATAATGTTTTTGAACGAGGTTTTCTAATATTTCTGAACGTTTATTTTCACTCAGATTTTTGTGGATGCTTAATTACATAGACATTAAACTTTGATATCATATATTCATTTTTACTATTTCAAGACAAGTTTCCTGGGGCTTCAAGGAAGTAAAAGTAAAGAGACAAGTAGAACGAAAAGTGATCTGGTAGTTAAGGAGAAGCACAGCAGAGAAACCACAGATCTTCTAGTAGGAAATCCAATTAAATTAAATTCAAATCGGCATGGAAGTTAAATGAACAGTTTTACTAAAGCAAAGCATCTAAATCCAATAAAAACAATACAAATTAATAACTGCTGCAGTGCTGCGGACATTTGTGTGTGTTTCAGTATTTCCATGTGATTAGGACTCTGAATGTGACACACACACACACACACACACACACCATGATGGCACATATTATGTCTCTCTCTCTCTCTCTCTCTTTCTCTGTCTCTCTCTCTCTCTCTTTCCTTTCTATCTTTTATTGCACAGCTTTTTTCCACTGCTAGCACAACAACATAATGGCTGTAATGAAGTGATTGTTTCGGCCTCAGATCTTCAGAGAGTTGATCCCCTCGATACTCAGACAAATACAGAATATCCAAACAATGAGAACAATGCAGAGGAAAACATTACAGACAGCATCATGTCAGGCGTTTGCAGAATTAACAGAGTAACTACGTGCAGCTTGTTTTCAGCTGTGTTGAACAGTGTTGTGGAACAATGGTTTGGTTTCTCCAATACAGCAGCTGTGTAGTGAGATTGTGTTATTCATGGTTTATGGTCGTTATTTATGGTTGCTATTAAAAGTTTTGTCGTAACAACAATGGGGGAAAACAATGTGTCATTGATAAACGTCTAAGTTCATAAACTGTATCATCAGCCTAAATTACCAAGTGGTTCTACAAGACAGAAGAGTGTCATGTCCCCCTAATTGAGACGCCGTGGATTTGCCCTGTTTGCCCAAATTAAATTCTGGTGTCGGTTATGGAGACTGGTGGGAAATCTTCTCCACATAGGAAGTGACAAATTGAAACGTAAAGGAAAAATCCACCCTAAAACACTAAAGCTATAGGCCATGTACTTTTGTTATTTGGTGAATTTTTCTTCTTCCTGTGTATAACTGTCCAATCGTAGATGAAGTGACGTCGCGTTGAGATATTTCCAGTTGGATATCAGAAAATGTTTCATGATCTAAACCATCAACGGTAACCGTCAGGTTTTGGTGTCAGCCAATCAGAATCAAAGAGCAAGGGCTTCTTTCTAGACCGACGATCAACAATCATACAGGAGAAATCCATCAGAGGAGAGAGAGACCGACAGGAGATGGACCAGAATGCAATGCAGTAGCAGAGAAGAGATAGACCAGAATGCAATGCAGTAGCCGAGATAGACCAGAATGCAATGCAGTAGCAGAGATAGACCAGAATGCAATGCAGATAGATCAGAATCAAAATTCTTTACAAGCAGTTCAAAAACACTTTGTCTGCCTCTCTCTCTTTTCTAATCCTCGGTGAAGTCTTACCCTGGAAAATTACATTTGAATTTCTTGGCGCTCCTTTGATACCAGATCAACTAATTCTGCTTTACAGACACTGACGTTAAAACAAGAAAAGAAAAACAAAGACATCTCCCCTCAAGCCGCTACAGTGGCAACCATCCTGATGGCATCAGGATGTCTGAGGTATGAACTGTGGTATTATCTTGCCTTTGGAAAATTGTTACTGTTGCAGAAAAAACACACAAATGCAGTTTTGGTATCACTCACTTTCTTGCTTGACTTGAAAAAGCACAATATCATTTAAGTTTCACAATACTTTGAAACCTTTGAAGCCTTTGAAAGCCAATGAATAACTTCAGGAATACATGGCCGTCCATTACAAAAAGCCTTCTTTTCTTCCTTTCTTCAGAAAAATGATATCTGCAGATGGATGGCTTTGGTCTGACAGCGGTGAAATATTATTTGGGACATATGGGGGGATCGTGGATGACAGAGAGAGTGAGAGTGATAACGAGAGTCAGGCAGAGAATTTGAACAGAACAATAGACGATTCAGGAAAAGACCAGTCGTGACCCAAAATGAACCAAACCAATGAAAGGAAAACGGAGATTACTGCCAACGAGGCAGAACGGGCTTCTCACCAAAACTGTTAGGGTGAAGCAGTAATCACCACCATTATCCTGACAGCCTGAACCTCGAGACGTAGGCTTCCTGATGACTGGTCTGAGACATGTTAATATCAGAAGACCCGATGATGCCCGACATCCCGGCAGGTCTTGATGACTTTGCTCCCAGCTCTAATGAATATGGCCTTCTGTTGGTTCCTGTCCACTGGTCTACTGGTGACTTTGAAGGGTTCCTGGGATCCATTGAGGAGGGTTTCAAGTCTGGACAGAAGGGGAGAGGAGGGGCTTACGGATATTTTTTGTTTGGACAACGCCTTAAGGCCGTGACACACCCCTTTTTGAACGTCCGTACGGCTGTCCGTGTCCACACCATGTACGACGTCAACCAAAGGAAAATAGAGTCGTTTGAGGAGCATCTAATAGCTGAGGTCAGGAGGTATTCGCTCCTCTACAACCCCGCTGAAAAAGGGAATAAGGACGTGCAAAACCTTCCAAATTTGTGGTGTCAGATTGCGCAGATGGTATAGGCAGAGATCCTGAAATGTGCAAAAAAAACATGGAAAAACCAACAACTCTTCGTCCTCACTGAGGAGCCGCTCATTCACAATGAACTTGTTCTACCAAGCCGAGCTGTCGACTACAATATAGCAAACACTGCACCCTATAGTTTTGGATAATCTCGTATTTCCACCACAACCGCAAACAGTATAAATGCTCAAATGCACATTCGTGGCCGTCCGCGAGCCTACCCACGCCTGCACAGACTCTACAGTCTGTACAGATGCAACAAATAGGCAAGTGACGTTTTCTTCAACGTCTACTTTTTGTCACCTGAGAGTTGACTATCAACATTTGACTGATCCAAATAAAGTCCTACTGACATTTTTCTCCTCCTCAAACACAAAACTCAGAGAGTCAAGAGGTCAAAGGGCGCGTGACATCATTCTGTCGCAATAAACAAGACAAGAGAAGAAGATCGCGAGGAACCCACTCTGAGAGGGAGGATGCAGGAAGACGACGTCCTGCTGGGAGAGCAGAGACAGTTTGATCATCTCGTCCAAGAGCTTTTCAAGAGCTTTTCTTTTTTAGGGGCAATTTTCTCCTGACAGTGACGCGGTTCGACCGGCTTGTTAAACCGAGAACGGTGACATCGACTTCGGTAAAGTGAAGTTGAGGTGTTGTTCGGCTTGGAGCCCAGAGGAGCGTCACAACGCGAGGCGCATAGCAGCAGCGAAGACAGAGAACCTTTTACTGTGTCAGGAAATCGCTAACTGGGTGGAAGTAGACGAGGCAGGTGAGGGAAAGTGGGTGCAATAAAAAAAAATACATCATCACAAAATAACTCCTGGAATGTCTTGAACTTCTCAGATTGATGATATATACACTGAACAAAAATATAAACGCAACACTTTTGTTTTTGCTCCCATTTTTTATGAGTTGAAATGAAAGATCTAAGACTTTTTCTATACACACAAAAGCCTTATTTCTCTCAAAGTTTGTACACAAATTTGTTTAAATTCGTGTTAGAGAGCACCCCCCCCCCCCCGCCCCAAAAAAGGCATATCTGCAGCCCTCATGTGAGATCCATAGCTCAGTGCCTATTAAATGTCTTCTTTCAAGATAAAACTGCACATTTTAGAGTGGCCTTTTATTGTGACCAGCCCAAGGCACACCTGTGCAATAATCATGCTGTTTAATCAGCATCTTGATATGCCACACCTGTCAGGTGGATGGATTATTTTGGCAAAGGAGAAGTGCTCTCTAACATGAATTTAAACAAATTTGTGAACAAAATTTGAGAGAAATAAGGCTTTTGTGTGCATAGAAAAAGTCTTAGATCTTTCATTTCAACTCATAAAAAATGGGAGCAAAAACAAAAGTGTTTATTTTTGTTCAGTGTAGATCTGAGGGTGGACTTTACCTTTACACACACACACACACACACACACACACACACACACACACTGCTTTCTCATATTCAAGCATGTTTCAAACTGCTGCTGGACCTTTTAAAGCTGCTGTACCCCCCCATCCCCCAACCCACACACCCACCAGGGTTAATTAACAATCAACCCTGCAGCCAATTACAGGCCACTGATGGTCCACATTATGAAAAAGATGCTTTTATTGGAACACAGTAGGTCGGTGGACTTCATTCCAGCGCTGACATTTACAACACAGACATGAACATGTGTACAACAGATTAGAAATTACAAAGGGCGAAGAACTGAACTGTACCTTATCCTGGATGGGCTCCGACCCACACACACTGGTTATGTTGGGGAAAACATCGGACCATCCCTCCGCTGTGCAGTTCTTGCTAATGTTCCCTATGAGGGGAAGAGAAACGCAGCTGGTTATCTCATGCTTCACTCCCACACCACGGGTTTCCCTCCAGAATGTGATATCCACCGTTACAGCAACGTGGCACCTTCTCCGTCAAAATGATCGACAGCACAAAATTAAAACAAATGATGTGCCACCCCTGCTTATGGTGACTGCCAATGGAGGAAAAACTAATTATAAACACATTCAGAATGAAGAGCTAAATCACTTTAAGTACAACTCACATACAAGAATGTGTCGGGTGCAGAGGCATGCAGCGCTGCACACGGTTCTTTAATCATACAGTAGAACCACATCAGTATATTGTACTACAACACTGGAAGAGGAAAAACAAGTCAACATGTCGTCCTCAACAAATGATGCAGGCTCTCTTTGGGCCAGTTCGTAATCATGCCGTCCAAGTTTCATTAAAATGGGGCCGCTGGTGGAGCAGCTGTTTGGTATTTTGACCTTTAATTATAGCGCCCCTATTGGCCAATCAGTGTGGTTTGTAATAGCTGGGCTTGTCACATTTAAAGTGTAGGAGTTGAGTGGAGCCTACTATCACTCAACATAATGTATGCTAAAGTGTTGGTATGGAGCCTACTATCACTCAACATAATGTATGCTAAAGTGTTAGTATGGAGCCTACTGTCACTCAACATAGTGTATGCTAAAGTGTTAGTATGGAGCCTACTGTCACTCAACGTATTATATTCTAAAGTGTTAGTATGGAGCCTACTGTCACTCAACATAGTGCATGCTAAAATGTTAGTATGGAGCCTACTGTCACTCAACGTAGTGTATTCAAAAGTGTTGGTATGGTGCCTACTGTCACTCAACATAGTGTATGCTAAAGTGTTAGTATGGAGCCTACTGTCACTCAACATAGTGCATGCTAAAGTGTTAGTATGGAGCCTACTGTCACTCAACGTAGTACATGCCTACTATAACTCAACATAACATATGCTATAACTCAACATAGCATATGCTAAAGTGTTAGCATGGAACACCAGAACTAATGATCTACCGGGGACACTTGGATGTTTTTGGTGTCTATGTTCTCGTTGCTTAACTGTTGAGTTGACTAACGGGCCGACCTCCAAAACTCTGTGTACTCCTTTAAAATGACCTGAGAAAAACTCAACTGAAGTAGCGGTACTCTTTCCAGGTCTGTCACTCTCTAATATATATCACCAGAGCACACAGCAGAAGAAGCAGCACGTACTTCTCATACTTCATACTTTAGTACATACCAAGTACTTCCACTCTTTCACCCGATACCAATTGTGAATGAAGATGAGGGCTTCCAATTTAGATGAAATCTCCGCTGGCTGGTGTTTACAATACAGATTCACAGCGGCGTTTGTCTGAGAGGCAAACCGATGTAATCTACAGATGTGAGATTGCTTTCCTCATCCCAGACTCTTTGCCGTTGATGCAACTGCCCCAGTGTTTCCAATTCAAGGGCAACATGGCATCTCACAATGGTCAAAATACAGAGAGAGAGAGAGAGAGAGAGGAAGGAGATAAGGAAGAGAGTGAGAAGGAGATGCATTTCCTTTTACACTATCAGAGATATACATTTTGTATAAGAGTGTCTGTTAAAGTGCCTGTTAGTTTTGTACATTTTATGTTACTGCTTATTAATATCTGAGTGCTTCGGCATCAGAAGTAAGACTAGTCATGATTCTGGAAGAGAAGAGAGAGAGAAGAGAGAGAGAAGGGGAAAATGAGGGATGGTAAAAATAGAAAGTGACACAAGGAAAGAGGGAGAGACAGAGAGAGAAACCTGAGAGGGAGGAAACAACAAAATAAGAGAGAGAAACAGAATGAGCAGCTGTGTGTCGGTTTCTGTCTCAAACAATATTCATTCATTCGTTCATTCATTCGTATTACATTTAATATCATTTGTATTAAAAGTTCTTAGGCACATGTAAAAAAAATAAACATCTAAAACCAAATTTATATTTAAACAAAATCTTGGGTGCCTAAGACTTTTGCACAGTACTGCATGTCATCATTTTGCCATGTGAAGCGCTTTGTAACTCTGTTTTGAGACATGCTATAGTTATTATTATTATAACCATTATTATTAGAAATTACAGAGTTAAATTCTAAAATGCTAAATAGCCATTGTGGAAGAAAAGATCAATAATCAATAATATAGATGATCCAGTAATTTCATATTATTTAATATTATTTATATCATCACATGAAAAAAAAACCTCCTTTGTGTTAATTTTGTTACACAAATTCGTCCAAATGGTGGATATTTCATTTTGGCACAAAATTCCTCAATGACTTGTTTTCTCAGTCCAGTCACGCCAAGGAGCCACAACTGAACAAAGTGCAAATCCCTTCAGGTTGCACGGCGTTCGACTTCCTGTCTGCGCTGAAAGTTCACAACTGGAGGATGGGTCTCCGGTTATGACTTGTCGGGGTTTGGAGGCGTCCCAAACGGGGAAGGCTAGGAGACGTTGAATGAGCCGGCGGGTGCTTACACCATGTTCAGCCATCGATGGACATGAGGCTCAGGGTGCATCTCCTCATCTGGCCACCGGAGGAGGAATGTTATGGATGCAGGGGATGGATTCGCTAAATCCACTGCACACATTCACAGAGGGGAAACAAACGAGGCTGAACAATGTGAGATGGAATTAAAAGAAAGAAAGAAAGGAAGAAAGACAAGAAAGAGAAAGTGAGAGGTAAACCCATCTGGAGTTTGCAGCCTCTTTTCCCAAGGATGTTTTAAAGGTGAAGATACAAATAAATGAGGGCCGTCCTCCATATTTATGTTGAATGGATGTTTTTATGAAGCCTCTCCAACCGAGCGGCCCTCTCTTTGGGAGCTCTCATTAAACCGACAGGGTTTTAACTGACATGCAAGACGAATTTCATGAAAAGAAATGATAAATTGATCGTCGTGTCGGCGAGAGCGCCTTGCCTTTCTGTCCGTCGCGATTTTAATTAGAAGCCTACCGTTTCTGCCGAATAAGGTCTTGAGGACTCGGGGGCAGGGGATGGTGATGGTCTCCCCGATCTCAGCACGCTCCCAGCACGCTATGTTGTCCCATGATCCTTTGCACCACCGCCCTGTAAAAAAGAATGGAAGGAGGCATAAAGAGAAAAGCATTTTTATAGATTGATTTGATGTTGTGCTCAAGATGCTGAGGCGTTGGTGCAGGCGTGTTTATAATAAGTATAGTTCTTAACAAACTCAGGTATCAGTCAGACTGGAATTTATTCTTGTCTTGTGGATTTCATCGCCACTCAGGCAGCTGGAAATCATTTCAGTGCAGATCTGTTTTACAATATAATATAATACAACTGTATTATAATACCAGCCTCAGGATGTTCTTACATTATCCAGCAAATTACATTTTCAACCCCTTTAGAGTGACATTATCACGTCAAGTTATTACATTACCAGTTGCCTCAACAACACATACACCACTGCAGGGCAATAGTGAACAAAACGTGTGACCGCGGCCCTAAAAAGGCTCTTTTACCTGCTTTTTCATCCATTTTATTATTGATCTTTGCATTAAGAGCTTTAAATGGTATCACTATTATTTATCATTGAATCAAAGGCTTGGTCTCATACCCCAGTCATGGCTGTTTACCTGCCAAAGTTGCTGGTAGAGTAGACAAGTTCATCCACTGTATGAAAGTTTACCAGCATATATATATATACAGTATCGAGTTGGTGTTAGAAAAATGTTTATTTTTTTGTTCTCTGGTTCTTTGGTGTGTCAGTAGAAAAGAGCAAAAGTCAATGTTACAGAAAAATGTTTGCTTTATGAGTTTTGCACAGTACTGTATATATAATAGATTCATCATTTCTGCACCTTACAGCACCTTACTAATCAACTTAAACATTATTTCAACATTATTATATCATTATTATACTGCAGCACATACAGACTGTATCAGGACAACATGCCAGGATGAGGCCGACACTCTGCAACTTTCAAAAAGCCTTTTTGGAAACAAGAAAGGGCCAGCTACCAGGGCATCAGACTGTGAAAGAAAACGCTATAAAAAGAAACCTATTAGTGTCAAATAGAAAAACAAACACACAGCTGGGGGAGATGAAAAAGAGCTCTCAGTTGTTTTCTGCGACCCGGCTCCCGTGTTGCTTGGACTACAGTCATGGCAGGTGAATGACTCGTCACAGCTCGTATTCAGCCTACATGTCAAACACATGTTGTATTGAAACTGTCTGCAGTTACAGCTCACATTTCAGGCATTTAGCTGACTGGGACTGGGAGCAGCACCTTTGACATGGTGCTGAAGGAGACGCTGGCTGTTGAGGGAATCAAACCAGGGACTTTTTTGTTACTGCATGGCCTCGGTAAGCACTTGGCCACCACGCCGCCTGGAATAAAAGGTAGATTTCTGACAGTCGTAGGGGTTCAGTAGGAGTTCAGCGTCTTGCCTAAGGACACTTGGTCAGGATACGTAGCTTTTGATGGATGCGCTGGCTGCCATCGTACCTGTGAGGTTTTGGTGACGGCCTCTCTAACTTCAGCAATGCCTTGATCCAGTCTTGGTACTGTATTGTATCATGCATGCTATACAGTGTCTGTCAGATATGCAGTAATGTATCACCTGAATCGACCTCTATCGGTGACCTGAAGGCACTGCAACATCGACTTCACTGTTAAAGGTCGATGAAGGCCACAGAGAGTCTTGAAGCTCCAGTGGTTGGGGAGTTTCTGATCCCCAAAAAAAGTACAGGAAGTGAGTTGTGAAACCTCAGCACCTATTGGTATTGATCAATAACCCTATCAACCCCCTGCAGATGTATCATGGTCACGTTGTCCTAACAGGACAGTAAAAAGCGCCAGGCTCAGCAGCAGCGCCATCAGCGTCTTCTTTGGGGAATTTAGCAATAAACTTTTTGTGCAGATGGTAATTGGCCGGTGTTATTGATCACAAATACCCAGTGGACATTTCCTGCTTGAAGCTGATTGGTTTTCGCTTTACTCCATGAGGGGAATTTATTGCTCAAGTTGTAAACCGGCTCCTGGAGCGAACGGCTCTTCACATCCTTTGGTGCCACCCACAGCGAAGTTGCGTCCGTCCGTTCCCCTCCTCCCATGGACTTTGCTTGAAGTCGTGCTGCTTCTACATTTCACATTCTTGGTTGAACGTAGAGAAAGGACAGGATCATTCGTTCCATCTATTGCCTGGGTGCTGTGACCTCTGACCCTTGAGCTCCGCGCTAACGCTGATGATCTAGGAATCGACTCTGCTGTGGATCTCAGTGGAAGTCTCTCTGGATGAGCTCGTCTGCTAAAGACCTTGAATGCTAAATGTAAAAATGCTTCATTCAGGTCGTGTTCACCACCACCACCACATTTGAGAGCTTTTTCTGACATTTATATTCTACAGTCTTCAACTCTCACTGAAACTGCCGAATCGGCATACTCATTGTGAAGTTTTTCGCAGAAAGGAATATTTAAGGAATCGATCGGAAAAGTGTAATTGAGATTCTATAATAAGAGGAGAATTGGAAAAGGATGAAAGAGGAAAAGAGAGAAGGGATGTTTTTGGATCTAAGGATGATTAACTTACTTCTTTGATTGACATTGATTGTTTCATACATTTCATCCCTTTGGCAATATTGTTTTAAACTTTCATGCCAATAAAGGTTGTTGTAAAGTTGCTGAATTGAAAGACTAAGAAAAGGAGAGAACAAAATGAAAACTCAACATAAAAGAAATAAAGAGGAAAAGAAAGCGAGGGATGGAGATAGAAGAATAGTGAGAGAGAAAGTGAGAAAGAAAGACAGAATCTTAGAAAGAGAGAGTAGAATGATGAATGATAGATAGAAACTAAATGGAACGAAAGAGGAAAAGAGGGAAGGAGAGAGGAAGTGAGAGAGAGTGGGCTAGAGGAAGAGAGAGACTAAATAAAGAAGAGATAGAAAACAAAAGATAAAAGAAAGAAAGAGGAAAAGAGAGCGAGAGAGAGGAAGAGAGAAAGAAAGGTAGTGAGAGAATAGGTGAGGATGAGAGGGAGGGGAGGGAGAAGAAGAGCAAGAAAAAGTGAGACAGAGAGAGGAAGAGAGGACAAATGAGGAAGAGCTGAAACAGAACAGATGTCACACTGTGTCCCGGCTCTCACAAGAAACACAGACACAGTCCAGCCTGCAGCGAGTTTCATCCTGCAGCAGGTCCAGTCCTGCAGCAGGTCCTGTCCTGCAGCAGGTCCCTGTCCTGCAGCAGGTCCCTGTCCTGCAGCAAGTCCTGTCCTGCAGCAGGTCCTGTCCTGCAGCAGGTCCGTCCTGCAGCAGGTCCGTCCTGCAGCAGGTCCGTCCTGCAGCAAGTCCTGTCCTGCATCAGGTCCGTCCTGCAGCGAGTCCCGTCCTGCAGGGGCTTTTATCCTGCAACGGGTCCCGTCCTGTAGCAGGTCCCGTCCTGTAGCGAGTCCCGTCCTGCAGCGGGTCCCGTCCTGCAGCGGGTCCTGTCCTGTAGCGGGTCCGTCCTGCAGCGAGTCCCGTCCTGCAGGGGCTTTTATCCTGCAACGGGTCCCGTCCTGTAGCAGGTCCCGTCCTGTAGCGAGTCCCGTCCTGCAGCGGGTCCCGTCCTGTAGCGGGTCCCGTCCTGTAGCGGGTCCCGTCCTGTAGCGAGTCCCGTCCTGCAGCGGGTCCCGTCCTGTAGCGAGTCCCGTCCTGCAGCGGGTCCCGTCCTGTAGCGGGTCCCGTCCTGCAGCGGGTCCCGTCCTGCAGCGGGTCCCGTCCTGCAGCAGGTCCATCTTGCAGTGTGTCCCGTCCTGCAGGGACTTTTATCCTGCAACGGGTTTCACACCCCTACGACTGTTGGGTCGCGCCCTGCAGCGGGTCCCCGCAGGGGCTTTTATCCTGTAGCGGGTCCCATCCTGCAGCGGGTCCCGTCCTGTAGCGGGTCCCGTCCTGCAGCAGGTCCTGTCCTGCAGCAGGTCCCGTCCTGCAGCAGGTCCCGTCCTGTAGCAGGTCCGTCCTGCAGCAAGTCCTGTCCTGCAGCAGGTCCGTCCTGCAGCAGGTCCGTCCTGCAGCGAGTCCCGTCCTGCAGGGGCTTTTATCCTGCAACGGGTCCCGTCCTGTAGCAGGTCCCGTCCTGTAGCGAGTCCCGTCCTGCAGCGGGTCCCGTCCTGCAGCGGGTCCCGTCCTGTAGCGGGTCCCGTCCTGCAGCGAGTCCCGTCCTGCAGCGGGTCCCGTCCTGTAGCGGGTCCCGTCCTGTAGCGGGTCCCATCCTGCAGCGGGTCCCGTCCTGTAGCGAGTCCCGTCCTGCAGCGGGTCCCGTCCTGCAGCGGGTCCCGTCCTGCAGCAGGTCCATCTTGCAGTGTGTCCCGTCCTGCAGGGACTTTTATCCTGCAACGGGTTTCACACCCCTACGACTGTCGGGTCGCGCCCTGCAGCGGGTCCCCGCAGGGGCTTTTATCCTGCGCTGCTTTAAACCCTGATTCAACCAAGGAAAAATCCATTCATACTGTTTGACCCACAGAGGCCAAGTACTACCAGTCTCTCTCTCTCTTCTTCTCTCTCTCTCTCTCGTCTTCTCTCTTCTTCTTCTCTCTTCTTCTCTCTCTTTTTCTTCTCTCTCTTCCTTTTCCTGTCGTTCTCTTGTCCTTTCGTTTTCTGTCTCCATTTAGTTTCTCTCCTTCTCATCCTAGTTTTTATCTTTCTTCCTCCCTCTTTCTTTCCATTCTCTCCCTCCATCTCTACCTCTTTCGTTCCTCGTTCCTCTTCCTTTTCCTTCCATTTAGTGTATCTCCCTCCTTCTCTTGCTTTCTTTCTCTCCTTCTCTCTCTTCCTAGAAAAATGGCGCAAGAAGGGAGAGCAAAGAGGAACCAAGAGACCCTCTACCTTCACCTTAAAGGAGCATGAATTAAGGTGGCAATGTGAGCTAAGTCAGTCTGGTATCTGGGGGTTTATGTTAGCTGAAGGGTTCTGTGTTTCCTACAGTATACGGGACGATGTGACAGAAGTCTGGACTGAGAGTTGAACCCGTATGAGGACACGTTTCGCTCATTAATCTCATCATGAGCCCAGGTGAGACAAAGGATGCTACCTGATGTGACCAGGGACGTGAAAGGGTAAAGAAAATGAATGAATGAATCAAATTCAGGCCAAGTTTATTTCTACAGCCCTTTTATCACAGACGATCCTTAAAGGACTTTACAGGCCTATCTAGGTCAGGCTGATAGACAATCACCAACACCACCAGACTAAGGTAGCCTAACCTGACCGACACCACCAGACTAAGGTAGCCTAACGTTGGCTGACACCACCAGACTAAGGTAGCCTAACCTGACCGACACCACCGGACTAAGGTAGCCTAACCTGAATGACACCACCAGACTAAGGTAACCTAACCTGACCAACACCACCAGACTAAGGTAGCCTAACCTGAATGACACCACCAGACTAAGGTAACCTAACCTGACCAACACCACCAGACTAAGGTAGCCTAACCTGAATGACACCACCAGACTAAGGTAGCCTAACGTTGGCTGACACCACCAGACTAAGGTAACCTAACCTGACCGACACCACCGGACTAAGGTAGCCTAACCTGACCGACAACAGACTAAGGTAGCCTAACCTGACCGACACCAGACTAAGGTAGCCTAACCTGACCGACACCACCAGACTAAGGTAACCAAACCTGACTGACACCACCGGACTAAGGTAGCCTAACGTTGGCCAACACCACCAGACTAAGGTAGCCTAACATGACCGACATCACCAGACTAAGATAGTCTAACGTTGGCCAATGCCACCCGATTAAGGTAGCCTAACCTGACCGACACCACCAGACTAAGGTAACCTAACCTGACCGACACCACCGGACTAAGGTAGCCTAACGTTGGCCGACACCACCAGACTAAGGTAGCCTAACCTGACCGACACCACCAGACTAAGGTAACCTAACCTGACCGACACCACCAGACTAAGGTAGCCTAACCTGACAGACACCACCAGACTAAGGTAACCTAACCTGACCGACACCACCGGACTAAGGTAGCCTAACCTGACCGACACCAGACTAAGGTAGCCTAACCTGACCGACACCAGACTAAGGTAGCCTAACCTGACCGACACCACCAGACTAAGGTAACCAAACCTGACTGACACCACCGGACTAAGGTAGCCTAACGTTGGCCGACACCACCAGACTAAGGTAGCCTAACATGACCGACATCACCAGACTAAGATAGTCTAACGTTGGCCAATGCCACCCGATTAAGGTAGCCTAACTTGACCGACACCGCCAGACTAAGGTAGTCTAACCTGACTGACATCGCCAGATTAAGGTAGCCGAACCTGACCGACACCTCCAGACTAAGGTAGCCTAACCTGACCGACACCACCAGAGTAAGGTAGTCTAACCTGACCGACATCACCAGACTAAGGTAACCTAACCTGACTGACAACACCAGACTAAGGTAACCTAACCATACCGACATCACCAGACTAAGGTAGCATAACCTGACAGACACCACCAGACTAAGGTAGTCTAACCTGACCGACACCACCAGACTAAGGTAACCTAACCTGACCGACACCACCAGACTAAGGCCTCTATGACCACAAGGAAAACTGCCAGAAAAAACATGTAGGAGGAAAAATGGAAGAAACCTTGGGCATGCAATTGAAAGAGGCTGTGTGTATAGTTCAGTTCAGTAGAATAGTTCAGTATCCATGTCCAGGGGCCCCTATAGTTCGGTATGCGTAGTGTAGGGCCATATGAGTCATGTCCTCAGTCGACCGGGGGGCTGAATAGACCAGTTAGATTGATCCACCGCTATGAAACAACTTTCCCCCTGACAGTTTCCCCCGCCGAGGATTTGGGCCATGTTATTATTGTGCTCTACTTCACGTCATTGAGCTTTAATTAACACAGCAGGGGGATTCAGCGTCACGGAGAGGACGGTTCTGCTCATTAACCCTCCAGAAAAGGTTTCGTCTTTACTCTTCAGTCTGAGATGAAAGGAATAATAAAATAAGGGTTTTATTTCAGGGGACGTGCCCTTTAGAGACAAAACTACAGATCGACACATTCTGTATCCCTCACATTATATTAGTAAATGTCTATATCTCATGTTACAGGTAGAGACACAGCAGGCAACTCTGTTCACACTTCTCAATTTAAAGTCAACAGACTAATTGAAGTTTGTCTTATTTAGAGAATGTTGAGCCAATTCAACATAATTATGCAAAACAATTACAACTACAAGATGCTTGAGCTGGAGCGCGAGCCGGTGTGGACAGCAGCGTTGAAAGTGTTTCTGCAAAATGCCTGAAAAATGCGTCTGCGTCGCGTCCTGTGTAGACTAGGCTGGGAAAAATGAATAAAACTGGTTTAAAAAGAGAAATAATGCCTCAACTAGTCCAGGATTATGGCCCTGCCAAAAACGGTTGTCTATAAAGGCAGATGATTGGAAGAGAGGGTTTGGTTGATGAATGCTGAGGCTCCATCTAAGCTTGTTTTTGACCAAGAAAAACCTGTATTGTTGTTAACTTACAGCTTGTTGTGTTGGAAAGCAACGCGGGTGTGCACCATCCAGAGGTGGACACCGGGATGTGTTTCCTTTTAAAGAGTGGACTTGAGTGTTTTCTCTCCCTCCTGATGAAACCGGTTTCTTGCTGTGGATTATGAAGTGAGTAGTGAATTGGCTCAACATTATCTAGACAACAACTCAGTCAAACTTGTTAAAAGATTGAATTTCGGCACTTACTTTAAATTGAGAAACATGAAGTGACTGTGCTTTTGCCCACAGTTGGCCTGGCGGGGAGTATTCTTGATGAATTCTCAGTTAAATTACACTCTAATTGCAAAACCACCACGGTGGACTCATTAAAGGCTCAACTCGGCTTTGTGGAGGATTTAGCACAATCTGTTGAAATTAGAAATGTGAATCAGAAATATTGTCCAGGCCTCATTAAACCAAACCAGAAAGTCTTTAGGGAATGTGAGAAATAGTAGTAGCAATATTAATAATAGTAATCATATCTGTATTTCTATTGCACTTTTCCTAACCAGCTCAACATATGCTGTAGAACCAAACCTTTAGGATTTATTTATTTTAAATCAGTTCAATAAGATTTGATGGGGTTCATATAAGTTATTTGGTATTCTATATGTTAAAACACACTTTAACAAGTCATTTTGTCTCATTACATCTTAATTCAGCTCAACAGAGAGCCGTTGCCTCATCCGGAGGCTTTACTGAAAGAACTAAATTTAATCTTAACGGAAGATTTTTCACTTATTTTGATTTGTATGTATGAGATGAAGTTGTTAGATGTTTTTAAAAAGGATGTTTTTGTCAGTAGTCTGCTGAAAGGTTTGTTATTGTGGTTTACTCCTCCTCCTGAAACGGAGCGTTGCAATATATCACACGGTTTACAATAGTGTATTAGTGATGGTCTGTAGGCTGCAGTCTGAGCATATAAACACTGTCACCACTGCTTACATTTCTGACCGTGGCGGCTGGCTGAGCTATGATCTAAAGATTTCCTCAGTGTACTTTAGAGACTTTCAAGCAGCCAGATCACGGCGGCGCCAACAGTTGAAGAGGTTCATCTCATTTTTGCATTTAAAGGGGCAATAAGCAGAAGTTTTACTGCCCCAGGGGCAGTACCAGAGGAGATCAGTTGTATCGATGCTGCTGCAAGTCCTACTGGTCAAAGCTTACAGAGATGTTCAACATTAAATCACCTTGTTTTGAGCTGTAAACATATTTGTATGTCTTGTACATTTAACTGCTTTCAGAGTTAAAAAATGTATCTGCCCTCCTTTGGTTGAAAAAACCCCCATCAATGATGAAAGACCGAAGATTGAAAAGATTTAAAACAATGTCTCCGCCCCCGACTGGATATGGGCGGAGCCAATGAGGAGAGAAATCCTCCACCTCAAAAGACCCTCCGTCACCAAAGGGCCATTGTGTGATGTTAGCTAGCTAGCAGGCTAATCTCCAATATGCTGTCAGATGGATGACAGAGGTTTTAGAGACACGCCCCCTTCTCTCTCTGACTCTCCACCACTCAAACTAACAAACTGGCGACAGACACTCTCTTAACCACAGCGGTCTACATTGAGTGAGCAGGTAGTGCTTCGGTGCCTTGCTCAAGGGCACTTTGGTCTAACTGGCTGGTGATGGACACACTGGATGTTGCAGGGATCAAACCTACAGGCTTTCATCACCAGGCCACCCTGCCGCAACAAATCATGTAACTTTTAAAGGACAGCATGAAACTTAACTCCTTAAGTCTTGCTTGAAAAAACACTTTAACAGATGAATGTTCAATATTTTGAGATATTGAATGGTATATATTTTTTTTTTTGTGTGTCAAAGAACAGAACTCTTCATTTACAATTCATTCTGTCTGTGAAAAAGTTTTACTATGAAGGTCGTATATCAGATTATATCCATGTCAATGTGTCATATGTAGCGTTCAGGAGTTACTCAACGCCATCTACCATCGGGGCCGGTCCTTAAAGACGCAGCAGCACAAACAGAGCCAGGTCTTAGGCAGCGTTCACTTGCCATCCGTCAAGTAGGCGTTGAAACCAACTCGGATGAGAACGAACTAGTAAGAACAAACTTGTGAAGCCAGTTTGAGGGCACGGCATCCGCAAAATATAAGTGCTGGTTCATACAGTTCTGGTGATAATCTGTTCCTTTGTTGCCCTTATTTTTATGCCAGAACTCACATGGATGAAGGGACCGCCTCTGTGTAGGTTTCATTGGCTTATGAAGTCCGTTAGCGGATGACATTTACCTACACTCGACTTCGACTTTTTGGACGTTCTCTCATGCCATATTTTCATCACATAGGTCTCATTGCTCCGTCCCTAAAGCAAGTGTGGGTGGTTTTGTTTCTGAGTGTGAGGTGACCTTTGGGCTTGCCGGTGGCGTCCTGCTCCCTCAGCCTGTCCAGACACTCCGCCTGGTCTCGCTCCAGATCCAACAGGAAGTTACATGTCGGATGCCGGCCGCTCACCTGTAGAAAAACAAGGAAGGAAAACATTCACGATTTCCTTCAATGCTTTAAGCTGCACTTGGCAAGATCTCCACGTAAAAAAGACCATGGCCCAATCCCAACGTCCCCCTAAGGCCTAAGCCCTGAACCCTCACAGGCTTAACTGACTCACCTGCTAAGTGCTTGAGGCGAGGCTGCAAGGGCTCCAAATTGTATAAATAGGAATGGGACAGCACTTTGCGACATATCGCGTTACCTTGACGATACCAAAAAAAATGTATGTACGATTGTGGGTTTTGGGGCTTTTTATTTTAGGTTTTTTACTTTCTTCACCCAGGCTCTTGTCTTACAGAGTGGACGAGAGGGGACCGTCAATAATCAATTGACTCGTTTTGTCAAAACAGCATCATCAAGCAAACATTTTAATAAATGGTTGATGAATAAACATTTGTCCTTCCATTTGTTACCCTTTTTTTTTTTTTTACCGCTTCCAGGCTTCCCCTGGTAACCCCGTATTTATCGTCACAACGCTATGAACTCTGGGTAATTCCCTCAGGCAAAGTCTGCATCGATGCGAGAGAGAGAGAGAGAGAGAGAGAGAGAGAGAGAGAGAGAGAGAGAGAGAGAGAGAGAGAGAGAGAGAGACCTCATGCACTTGACAGTTTGACAGTGGGACCACCCTGAACCCTCGCAGACTTAGCGGGAATGCGCCTCAAAGTCCGTGAGTCCGTGAGGGGGGACGTTGGGATTGGGCCCTGGAGAGAGTTAGACCAGTACATGGTTTCTGGGTAATGAAGTCCTTCAACTTTCAGAAGCTCAGTTACCTCCTGCTGCCGCTCGGTCGGTGCGCTCTCCTGCTGTTCTTCTGCACACCCTCATACATGCTGTCACTCATACACTTCCATATTTCTATCTGATACTTTTCTACTTATTTATATTCCACTTTGCTTTGCTCATCATCATTCACTGAAGTCTCGTCTGAACCGAGGGCGTTTTCTTATCCACAACAACACATTTTGGACGGTGAAGAGGGAGAGAGACAGGAGAACGAATGAAGGAACACCTGAATGGATGAAGAGTAATTTAAGTCTCTGTATTTATTTACCCTTGTGTTTATTTACCCTTGTGTTTATTTACCCTTGTGTTTATTTACCCAGTCAAAATGTATTCATTTATTTGTAAAATTCACCGGTGGAGGGAATATCTCCCGCCAATACAGAAAGCCCAGGCCATGATTGACAGGTGGATAAAGGGTCACGATAAGCAGCTTAACTCAACTATCTCTCTCCTGTTTCAGTTTATTGAGCTTCATCGGCGTAAAGCAAACCAAAGAAAACACACATAAAACATGTTCAGTCTTTCTGTGTCTCTGACAGCCACTCAAACTAGCTGTGAGTATTAATGAGTGTGTGTGTGATGTTTGCAGCATAGCAGCAGGTGAACGCGTCAGTGCCCTGTTCACCGTTCTGAACCCAAAACTGTAATTTAATTTATTGTTGCGTTTCCTTTTCTTCCTATTCCTGTATTTCCCCCGTCATGAAACGAGGAGGCGGAGGTGGAATCGGGAGAGGAAGGTTTTGAATCTTGGCCTTGCGTGATTGTGTCCCGGCGATTTCAGCGAATGTAATTATTCTGTGTGAGTGTGTTTGGTGATTCATTCGTTCATTTGTTCATTTTTAAAGTAAAAAGTCCAGTAGACTAGCACCTGGAATGGAATCAGGAGAGGAAGGTTTTGAATGATGAATGAATTGAATGATTTGAGTGATTTCAGCGAATGTAATCATTGTGTGAGTGTGTTTCGTGAACCCCGAGAGGTTGGGGGTTCATTTTTAAAGTAAAAAGTCCAGTAGACTAGCTCCTCTGTGTGCTGGTGAAGACAGAGGTCGCCTGATAACGCCAATCCTTTTTCATCTAGACACACAATTCCTCTCTCCTCCCCCCGTCATGAGAAACAGAGGCTGTAGAGGAATCTGTAGAGGAAGCAGGGTTTATTTTTTTTGCAACGGTTTTGGTGCAAACTTCAGGTTTTTGCTTGGTTGAATCAGGAAGTCGTCGTGTGCGAAGAGGTTGGGTGGTGATTCATTCATACAGCTCGCCCCATGTGAGTAGGGCTTCAAGACGACGGGCAGCCGGGGCACCTTAGTGTGTGTAGATACAGCCCATGTGATTTTGCAGCGTATACCATGTGTTAAATCAGTCCGCTGGCTTCCCCAGGTGGGCGCAGGACAGACCGGGGCTACGCGGCTGTTCATCTCCACGTCTTCGCCCGTCAGTCTCCCACCGGGTGTTAACGAGGACCCAGATCCTGCCAGACAGATTTACCCTTTACCCCTTTATCCCTCGGCATGTGGCAAGCTGGCTGCCAGCAGGACAGGACACACACACACACACACACACACATAACACACCAAACACTGCTATCCTGGACAGGGAGGAGCTATGTGTTCGGTGTTCGGCTCCGATGCGTTCCCGTTTCCTCGCCTGTGTCCCGACAAACCACATTAGCCGGGTTGAGTACGACTCAACGCGAACGTGAGACGAGAGAAATGTTTTGCAGAACGCCGTATTAACCAGGCTGGATGGATAAGAGCACATGCTTATTCAGAGAAACAGCCTGGGGGGGGTAGAGGCAGGGGGAAGTGAGGCGACACACACACACACACACACACACACACACACACACACACACCAACTTCTCTTACCATCAGGCTACCAACACCCCCGGCAGCACTGTGGAGGAGACGCTGCCGTGTGACACCGGGAACGTTTTGCTAATTAACGGCATGAATGTTCAGCTGAGTTTTTTTTGAAAATGAATGAAAAGGCTCAAAACAAACCGCGTTTCCCATAATCCCCGGCGGCATCCCGTCTCAGAGAGGACGTTACCCGCTTTGAAGAGCCAGAAAGAGTAAGAGCCGATGGCCAGGTGAGCTAACGCGAAGCTGAAGCATCAGTCAGAGTGGAACTGGAATCAAGTTGTTTTAACGCCTGTTTTGTGTGTGTGTGTGTGTGTGTGTGTGTGTGTGATATTGACTGTCACAGTGTAGCGTGAGGTCCAACATGGCCACCGATCAGGAGCGTCACAGAGAACGGATGGTGCCTGTTTAAATGAGACTGGGATCAAGCCAGAGTGGGCACGTGCACGCACACACACACACACACACACATAGGCTTGCACACACACAATTAATCTTAGTACACTCACTCTCTTTCTACTCATGATATCACACACATGCACACAAAGTGACGCTTAATAATACTCTTTCTGCTTCTGCAATCTCACACACACACACACACACACACACACACCCCCCCACACACACACACACACACACAGCCGTTGCCAGTTAATTACCAGTTTAAAATGTTTGTTTATCTTCTTCTGCTGTTGCTTCGTTAGCCGACGACCCTCCGCGGCGGCTGCAGCCACCGACTGAGCTCCAGGAAGCGCTACGCTACGCTACGCTACGCTACAGCAGGACGGGCGCCGGGTCGCTGCAACGTGCACGCCCGTTTCACGTCAGCTCTGTTAGGAGGACTGCATCAGGGGCGCTGGGTGTGCTGCTGAAACTAAATCTGCAACGTTGAGTTTCTGCCCACTCCTGCTCGGTTCCCCCATGTAGACATACAGACACGTTTACAACTCGAGACGTGATTTAGCAAAACGAATTGAAGGCAACGTGCAGAAAGCGCTCAAGCCCGTTGGCTGAGAGAGAATGTGACCCTGCAGCCACCATGTTAAGATGACGCTCCTGTGAAGGTCAGGGGAGAAAGCGTCTGAAACACAAAGGGGCATTAATGTAGTGAGATTACTAAATACTGTTAAAATCATTCAAGATTAATTGAATTTCATATTTTTCCTGCTTTTATTTTGAATAATTCTGCTTGAAAATCGTAACTTTCCATTCGTGTTCCTGTGTTTCATATCTACTTTCCTCATCAAAATGTTGTTGATTATATTTGAGATTCAATTTGAAAACTGAAACTCTGATGGTTCTGTGAATGAGAAACCACATCAATACTTGATGTGACTTTTGTGATGATGTGAGTAACGTCTCTACATACCAGCCCAGCCAGTTTCCCCCTCGAACTAGAGGAGCATTTGGGCTCATTGTAAGAGTCATTGTCTTCTTGGACTGAAGTGTGTGAAGCTTGTGGGTGGATCGTAGACTTGTTGCACAATCTCTTATGTTATGAGACGATTCCCAAATGCATGTACTCAGGATTCCTGATCTGACTTGTATGCAAACTACACTTTCATGCATTTTGGACATTATGCTCCTTTCCTGACACCAGGTCCCTTCCAAGCATCGTGACTGCACTTCCTGCAGGGCGTCCAGTCCCTGAGGTCTCACACAGAATAAAACATGTTACCGTCTCGTCGCCATTTGCAAAAAGAATTCAGCTTCAGAGCTTTTCATCCCATTTCTCCATCACAGTTGGATTTCCCTTAGTGAAAAAAGCCACCATGCTCACCAAACTATTTTAATGCGTGAAGAATCAGAGGAGCATGACAATCAATACTAATAACTTTCTATTGTTTTATTGAACCTGAAGGCGCACAGACTCAGTATCATCATGTTGCTGCCCAGCCACAGTGAGCGGCACCTGAACGCTAATTTCCTCTTGATGGTTCAGCCTCAGCATCAGTCGGAGCGGTAACAAACGTCTGGGACTCTTCGGTTCCGTTCACACTGCAGCTGAAAGCGTCCGAATACAGGTTTTCTCCCTCGCATGTGACACAGATCTGCTGTTTTCTAACCAGTGTGAACAGCAAAAACCTGCATGGAATCACTTCTGATCTGTGGTATGAAATCTGGAGTCATGCAACCTACGTGTGACTCAGATTGGAATTTGTCAGCGTTGCCATGCCGACAAGTAAATCGCACTCGTCATTGACCCTGAGACGGTTGTCGTCATTTTAACGTCTTAGCATGGAGGACAACTGGACACAGCCACGGAAAGGAAGAAGGTCAGTTCGGAGGAAACAAACTGTAACCGACGTGTTCAAAACAAGCAGTGGAGTCTTCTGTGTCTTTTCAACGGTATCAGATGTGGGTTATATCCTAGAAGAGGTATGAACCTGTCTTCCTAAAATATCAGATTTGAGCAGTAATTTGATTTGAAAGACAATCGAAGAAACAAAGAAATCCTCCGATCTTCTGCTTAAGTGACTCGTCATGAAGTCAAACACACCAGGAGACCCCAACTGATCCCAGGGCAGGTAAACTACTAAAAACTTAATGTACTTTCATGGAGTTTTTTTTTGTATAATTTGGAATTAAATCACACAGAAAAATGAAACAGAATCCTGCCAGGATGTTCTCTGCCTCTCTGAAAAGAGTCCACCGATGAACTTAGTTTCACATCTGCTAGGGTATCTCCCTCCTTCCTGATTCGTTGGAGTTCTGCGTTCACTCGTAAAAAGGTTTTTGTGCAAAACAGAGAGCAGACAGACGCGATGTTCAGCATCGATCCTGCTTCTGTTTACATCCATTCTCTGCAAACTGGCTGCGTCGATACCACATATACAACACCAACTTCTCAGATGCACTCTTTGTCTAGGACGGTCTCTGGTAGCATCTGTCGCTATATTCAAAAACACAGCTCTATTTTGAAAGTTTCTACTCCGTCCTTGGTAGTGACCTGAGGAAGTTACTGGAGGTGATTTTGCCAATTTAATTTGCTTGTGAAAGCGTTTGGCTGGCTGGTGGATCATTTTTGGCAAGGGCCAAAACCCTAACCCTAACCCTATAACGGAGGCTTGCATATGGGAGCCAAACTGAAATGTGTGTAAGACATAGAAACCTTATCCGGTCATCTGGCCTCTGACCTTTGACCTCCTTACTGTCAGATGCTTGTCATATTAGTGATCTAGGAAATGGAGCACATGCCGCTGCGTCTCCCTGGATGAGAGCATCGCTTCAATGCCTCAAATGAAAATTCCATCAACACATCAACTAGAAGTGGCTGTGACCGACCCTGCAGCAAACACTTCACATACAGGAGTTGCCAAAAAGCCTTGTGGTATTTGTGGGCGGCAAAGCCTGTTAGCAGATAGAGGTTCCAGAGACAGTGGAGAGAATGGTTTGATCTCTATCGAACTATTCACTCAATCACTCTGATCACTCTGATCACTATGATCACTATGATCACCTGGTTCAGCCCCTCCATTCATTTGGTAAATAAATAAATTGACTAAATAAGTTAAAAATGTAAAATGTAGCTATGATTTCATTATTATTGTTTTTATTATTATCATAATAATACTATCAATAATGATAATAATAACATGGGGAGCCTAACGGGGAGTGGACAGACAGACAGACAGACAGACAGATAGACAGACAGACAGACAGACAGACAGACAGACAGATAGATAGATAGATAGATAGACAGACAGACAGACAGATAGATAGATAGACAGACTAACTGTGGTCCGTCTCTCTACAGCAGGACTCCGTATCAACACAGCAGTCAGTGGTGTGGCCATAACCACAACAATAACCATAATAACCACAACAATAACCACAACCACAACCATAACCACAACAACAACCATAACCACAACAATAACCACAACAATAACCATAACCACAACAATAACCACAACCACAACCACAACAATAACCATAACCATAACCACAACAATAACCATAACCATAACCACAACCACAACAATAACCACAACCATAACCATAACCATAACCACAACCACAACAATAACCACAACCACAACCGCAACAATAACCACAACCGCAACCACAACCGCAACCATAACCACAACCATAACCACAACAATAACCATAACAATAACCATAACCACAACAATAACCACAACCGCAACAATAACCGCAACAATAACCACAACAATAACCGCAACCGTAACCGCAACAATAACCACAACAATAACCGCAACCGTAACCGTAACCACAACAATAACCACAACCACAACCGCAACCGCAACCACAACAATAACCACAACCACAACAATAACTGCAACCGTAACCACAACAATAACCACAACCACAACAATAACCGCAACCGTAACCACAACAATAACCACAACCACAATAACCGCAACCGCAACCACAACAATAACCACAACCACAACAATAACCGCAACCGTAACCACAACAATAACCACAACCACAACAATAGCCACAACCACAACAATAACCACAACCACAATAACCGCAACCACAACCATAACCGTCACCACAACAATGACCACAACCACAACCACAACCATAACCGCAACCGCAATTGTAACCGCAACAATAACCACAACCGTAACCGCAACCACAACCACAACAATAACCCTAATCACAACCACAACATCATCCCTGGATCTGGTGGATTTGATGTGATCCACTCGCCTCACATGCTGTTGCTGTGTTCATTCATCTGTACATCATATTGTTGCATCTGTCTGCAGGAGAAGACATTTTGACGATCAAGGATCGATCAAGTCAGGACTATTCCATGACATATAACAGATATAACACTTACTTCTGGCTCCAACTATCACTTAAAGCCCCAGGAAACTTGGCTTGAAATAGTAAAAATGAATATATGATATCAAAGTTTAATGTCTAACTAAAGCATCCACAAAAATCTGAGTGAAAATAAACGTTCAGAAATATTAGAAAACCTCGTTCAAAAACATCATTTAGCTGTTCAGACCATTTCTCAGGACTGTGTAGGCGTGTCAGATCAGGATTTGATTGACATCCTGACACGATGGATAGCTCCGCCCATGTCAAACTGTCACGCTATTGCACCTATTGGGGGCGGGACAACTGACGTGCATTGTTTAATGATTGATGAATGAATTCTCTGCGTCATAAATGTCAGAAAATACCACGCCCACTTCAACCCCCCTGTTCTGAACCCCCCACTCATCTGAACCAGCTTTTCTAATATTTATCAACGTTTATTTTCACTCAGATTTTTGTGGATGCTTAATTAGACACTAAACTTTGATATCATTTATTCATCTTTTCAGGAAACATTTTTTCAAGTTTCCTGGGGCTTTAAGACCGATGTGTTTTCATAGCGCCGTTCTCCATCGTTGAGTTGAAATGCAGGAGGAGGCGGGGAGGAGGCGGGGAGGTCTTGTTCCACAACAGAGGACGGACTGAGTTTTGAACGTGTCAGCATCTGACCAAGTAATGTGTCTTGGCACCATCAACCCCTGATATCTCATTTTGTGCGACGGGGCAGTGAAACCTGAGAGAATGTGTTGTATGTTCTGCACTGTTGATCTTTGCTGGCCTTTCCCTCGGGACAGTACCTGCTGCTGTGTCCAGTTATCTGGTGTGATTTTACTGTTGTGGTGCAGCTGACTGGTTATGACATTTCAATACCGCTGTTTGTGTGATTATGACACAATAAGAATTATTGTTTTGGTATTGCAGTTCATATAAATACATTGTTGACGTCCAGGAAAAAAACATGTGGCCTGAAGTTTTCCTTTTGCTTAATTGAAACTTGAATGTGTTTCATGACCTCGAGGCCCATTGAAACCTGCTGGAAAACAAATATCATTCTGGGAAAATAGGAAATCTTTCCTCCATTTCCGAGCAACATATTTTTAGAAGATGGGCGTGGCCTGACAACAGTGTTATCTAAAACCCACTGGACTGGCCCGGGCTGAATCCAGGCGTTACAGATTACATCAGACCACATCAGTGCAGATCACCTGGAGCTGAAGAGTTTGAACTGTTGTGTTTTATACCGTGTGACCACGTCAGTTGTAGCCCAATTTCTAGGTATTGACTATCAGTGTGTGTGAAATCCCCCATGTTGGTCTGAGTCCAGACATCTGGTAGCCCTCGTTCAACATCCCGCTGTGGCCCTCCGTCCTGCGGCGAGCGAGGAGGCGGGAGACCCAGATAAACACATAAACATATTAGGCTTAAATACGGGATTGTCTTGGAGAATTTCCCTAATGTAAAAATCAGTTGCAGCCTACAAACCCGACATCGACAGACTCGATATTGTCCAATTTTCACATTAATGGAAAGATGTAGGAGCCCAGTAATGGAGAGAAATAGATTGTATTTCGACTTTTTTTGTCCAGCGACACTAAACTAATGGTCTAATCTGTAATGGATCAGTCTATTACTCAGTACTGGCAGTGAAAAGTGGAATTGGGTGGATCTCTGGTGAAGTTGGACCCCTGCCAACATCAGATCATGTTTTTAACTCAACGGTCTTCTTGACGTTAGATAATGCACATGTTTCCTACATGTGCTTAACATACTGCAACCATGTTAGCATGCACACAGACACAAGACATGGTTCTGGTGGTTGACCAACGAGTCGACACACACACACACACACACACACTAAATGTAAGCGGAGGTGGTGTAGGATGTGAAAGGACAATGCTACTCATTTTCAGCATCCGCCCTGCTTAAGTATCCCTGTGTGCCTGTTGTGTGTCTGACCTCTGACCTCTGACCTCCCTGTAGTGGATAATGGTAATTTCCCCACAGGGATCAATAAAGTATTAATGTATGTTTTCCTCATGTTCACTGAAACAGAGAGGCAGTGATTGGCCGTTGAAAGAATGATTGGTTCCTCCCTAGTGGACCCTTCCACCTGTCACACACACACACACACACACACACACACACACACACACACACACAGTAGTATGTACGCAGCGTCAGGCCTGACCTCCATAGAGGAGTTAGACATATTAATAAGAACTGAATAGTCAGTTCTGATTGGCCAGTGATGCATTCAGCGGTCTCTTATTACATAGCAGACCGGTTCACATCGACTCATCACAGTCCATCTAATAAAGACAGTTCAGTTTGTTTCTAATCAAATGAAGTAGCGCCACCTTGAGGCCAGGAGACGTTACTGCTGGTTATTGCAGACGAACGCTCGGCTAACTGAGGTGAGAAACATGAAGGTTTTCACTAATATTCATGTTATTCTACTGATCAAAAGTAGGCAATCGTACCGGATTTGTTTATGTTTCTATGGTTGCAGTCCCGCTAAAGGGTAGCCATGGGTGCTAGCTACAGATGTTGCTATGGTTACAATTCTGCTACAGTGTCACCATGGATGCTAGCTACAGATGTTGCTATGGTTACAATTCTGCTACAGTGTCGCCATGGATGCTAGCTACAGATGCTGCTATAGTTACAGTTCTGCTAGTGTCACCATGGATGCTAGCTACAGATGTTGCTATGGTTACAGTTCTGCTACAGTGTCACCATGGATGCTAGCTACAGATGTTGCTATAGTTACAGTTTTGCTACAGTGTAGCTATGATGCTAGCTACAGGTGTTGCTATAGTTACAGTTCTGCTAGTGTATTCATGGATGCTAGCTACAGGTGCTGATAAGGTTACAGTTCTGCTACAGTGTCGCCATGGATGCTAGCTATAAGTGTTGCTATGGTTACAGTTCTGCCATGGATGCTAGCTACAGACGTTTCCATGGTCACAGGTCTGCTGGACTATTTGTTTGTTGGAAGTTTCCCACTGCACAATTTTATGTTGAATAACTGTTTAAAATACGTCGAAATGGTTTATAGTGTCTAGGAAAGGTTATTTTTATCTTTTACATATGGACTCTCTGGTGCATGTGTCTGATATTTACAGCTGTTTATATATTGTTTAAATATGTAATAATGTATTTACTGCTTGGTGTAAAACTGGGAAACACACAAGAGATCAATGGGTTGTAAATTACTTTAGTTTTAAAAAAACCCATTTTAAATCAGTATTTTGTGTCAAATGCTAAATGGTTTGGCAGGTAGCCGTGTAATACGCGGGATAACGAGCAGAGTCGGGTCTTATTTTGCTTTATTATATTCATTATTATTATTGTAACGATGGCCTCGCGTCTTTAGGTTTAGGTTTAGTTCATGTAGTGTTCATATAGCTTTGGCTTGTGGGTGCAAATGCCACACCTACGCTACGCTGGATTTATTATACACATGTGCAGGGATTTATTGCATACACAGTGGAGGACATCGTCACTTTAATAGTTATGTTCTCATAAACAGCTGAATGCCTGCTTTGAAAAATAGCCCAAACCCCGGGCTCAATAAGAGAAATGTCAAATACACTCAAGACTGGTTCACTGAGCTTGCCAGCAGCTCGCCTACGGAAAGTTTCTGTGTCCTAGTTTAGAATTTATCCTCATTTATAAATGCGTTATCAGATCCCTCAAGTGGACAGAAGTGGGAATTACAGTAGAAACAGCAGAACTGACAAATGCATGAACATGTTTTCATCCACGGAGATCTAACAAAAGAAAAAGGCCTCTACGTTGGATTTAATTGATCGAGTCTGGGCGTCTGAATAGTTTAGATTTGTGACATTTGAGTAATTGATGATTTGTATTGTATGTATTTGTATTATAGACATTACTCGGTAGATAACGCATCAA
Source organism: Hoplostethus mediterraneus (assembly GCA_034670385.1). Taxonomy (NCBI): domain Eukaryota; kingdom Metazoa; phylum Chordata; class Actinopteri; order Trachichthyiformes; family Trachichthyidae; genus Hoplostethus; species Hoplostethus mediterraneus. Next base: position 1,000,041 of record JAXDDW010000150.1, read on the forward strand.
CGTATGTCAAGTGGTAAGCGTTGTTGTTGTGTTGAGTGTGACACAATTTGAGCATCTCTCTCTCTCACACACACACACACACACACACACACACACACACACACACACGCACAAGCAAAATATGAGTGGTGGTGCATGTTTAAGGGCAACACCACTCACTCTCACCTTTACACACATTTATCTTTCACTGTCAGAGATGAGAGAGTTTGACCCGCCCTTAGTCTGTGATGTCATAGCAGTAGACGGGGGGGGGGGGGGGGCGGTGACAGTATCAGTATTCACTCGACGTAGCGGACAGCCCTATCCTGAAGTACAGCTCACTGGGGTTGAAAACTGTTTACAGGCCTGCAGGCAGAGCGCTGGAAACAAGCGTTCATCTTCTCTCTGTTCAGCCACGGTGGCTATCGCTGCTCATGCTAACGACCCGGTTCTTCTTCTGTTGATTGCAAACGAAACGGAAACGCGGAACGCATCACTTCCTGTCACCGGAGGACAGAAAGACCTACCTGACACCGGGCGGTGGTGAGCTTACTTCCTCTCCGGGCGCTAGCCGTGTGTTGAGGTGCGACGGCGTCCTTTGAATTGCCCCATGTGGGAGAAATGAAGCTGAACTGAACTGAGCTGGGTATCGGCTGAATCACCTCCATGTTGTATCCATCGATGACATTTATCGATATGGAAATGTTGCAGATCATTACTTTAAATAAACACGTGATGGTGGCGATCTGATCATCGAGAAGCCTCGTTCAAAATATTGAGGAATGAATCGAGTCACCAGCAGGCAGCAGGGTCTCCTGGTTCAAACCCGCACCCCGCTGAGGTGTCCTTGAGCAAGACACTGAGTCCCTACCAGCTGCTCTGTGGCTGAGCCTGACCTCTGACCTCTGACCAGATTCCCTACAGCGGATCATATTAGATCATTAAAGAGGAAGTTTTTCAGCTGGAGCTCGGGGCAACATTTGTCACTTAATTAGTGTAACATTTGTGTTTTGGGTGATGTGAACATCTTGACAGCTCCGTCTGCTTTTAGTCTAGGGAGTAGATTAAACAGAGAGGGAGGAAAAGGGCAGATCCGCTATCAGGGTGGTAAAAGTGGGATAATAATTTGAAGATGGCAACAACCAGCCAGAGAGTACCGAATGACCTTGTGGGAAATGCTAGTGGACTTGAACTACCTAGTATATATCACAAAAAAGAAGTACAGTAATCCTATGATACATTAATAGAAATATTATAGGAACATTACAGTGATTATTAAAAAATAATAACCATACTGTATAATCTCACCATCCTATAATCTGATGTAATTGGGTAATATAGGATTATAAGTATTTATAGTGATGCAACAAGAGGCAAAAATACTACAATTCGATTGTGTTATTGATTGATTGCCACACACACTGTATTTATTGTATTTTTAATAAATGTATTTTATTTTTAATAAATGTCTGCCTTACTGGCATCTCCACGAGCCACACTGGACACAAGTTTCTGAGATGTCACCTATGTGATTTGTTTTAGGAAACATCATATGAATCTGGAGCTTCATCTTGTATTTCCATTTTTTCAGGATGACCATTAAGATTCAGTCATGAAACAGCTTTGTAAATACAAAAAGGGACTTACCATGAAGGGACACGTAGAGAAACACAAAGTGACAAACAGAAAACTTTTCATCTTCAGTCCTTGTAGGTAAAGCCAGCTGTCCTGACGGGGAAAGCTCTTCTTAAAATACACCCCACTTCATTGGAACTGCAGTTCAGAGTTATTCATCCCGAGAATAGGAACTCAATGTGTTTTTAAACTCCATGAATGTTGAAAAACGCAAAAACAAGGACCAAAAACCAAGATGAGGATGTACCGTATCCACACCGGTCGCTTCCACAGAGCTGAATGTGCAGCGGTCCAGCGCTCCGCGGCTCATCCTACTGGTGTCAAGACAGCAATAATACACAGGAGAACTTCCGGTGACTACTTTCAGAATAAAACCATTATTGACGATTAAAATACACCGTCAATAATGAGAGTATAGGAGTACAGGTTTTACAGCCATGCAACAAATCTATCGAATATTTAGATACTGTTTTATCTTATTCGATACACTCTAGTATATTACTATTTTACTCCCAAAATATGTTCGTACTTCCGGTATTACTGTAGCTAACTCTAGCTACCTTGATGCAGCCAGACCGCCGTGCGCTGCATGTCTCTTCAGCCTAACAACCCGAAGTACTCTTGAAAGCCTTGAAATGAATAAAAGTATGAAAGGCTGGTGTGACTTGTGACTTGAATCTGTAAACGAAACGGGAAAAGTGAAAGTCCACGGAGCCTCAAACCTTCAGTCAGACAGCAACTTAGAAATAAATATAAATATAAATATAAATATAAAAGGTGGATAAACAATCCACATCCCGTCAGTCATAGTGGAAACAACCGGCAATATAAACAGATTCATTCTATTTTCACTTTCTACCCCTATAACCAGGTGTAGAAAGAACTACTGAAATACCCTCTAGTGTACTGCACTGCACTTTACTGTACTTTATTGTACTATACTGTACTCTAGTGTACCGTACTGCATTGTACTTTCCTGTTGTGCTCTGTACAGTGATGTACTGTAATGATAATGGATTCTACTGACTACACTGTACTGCTCTGAACTGTGAACTGAGGTATCTAATGTAATGTAATATACTGTGATGTGATGTAATTTACTCTATTGTACTGTAATGTATCATACTGTACTCAATTTTATGTCCTGTACTGTACTACAGTGTACTGTAACGTACTGTAAAGTAATGAAATTTACTGTAATGTACTGCACTGCACAGTACTGTAATGTACTGTAATGTACTGTAATGTACTGTACTGTACTGTGATGTGATGCAATATACAGTAATGTACTGTACTGTACTGTACTGTACTGTGATGTGATGCATTATACTGTAATGTACTGTAATGTACTGTACTGTACTGTGATGTGATGCAATATACTGTAATGTGTTGTACTGTACATTGTGCAGCTTCCCTGTCAAGTCCCGACCCAGTAAAGTGTCAACTCCATCAGGTTAGGCAAACAATACTACAACTGCTACAAGATACTGAAGGACAGCTGACATGGTATCCCAGTTTCATGAGAGAGAAAATGTCTCACTAAATTGCAGATGGATCTACAAGCAGGCCGAGGCTTTCAGCACATGCGGCGGAAATAATGAAACACTTGCACAATTCCAGTTTTGAGAAATAGCTTTAGAAACCAGCTCAGAAAAAGGCTAGTCTAGTTTACTGAAATCACAGTAAACAACTGCACACATCTGACCTTTGCAGGATTATGAGTAGAAACCAAAGTGACAGCATGGCGCCGGGGGGAAAGTCGGCAGCTGGACTGTGTGAGGGACGAATAGTTCTTGAAAACGCCTTTACAGCACAAGACTACAGTCTCACTTCAGGCTGGAACAGAAGCAGTTGAGGGAAGCACAAATCTGTGGGACAACCTCGCAGGTTAAAGTCACTCTTTGATTTTTACTTTGATTTTATTTTCTAGCTAACCTGCAAAGCTCGAGCTTGTCTTCATTTCCAAGTAGTAGAAGTATTGTCAACCCCCCCCCGGACCTCAACCTCACTGGAGGCCCTGAACCCAAAGAGACTGAGATTGTTTTGATCATCAGTTTTCAAACAGTGAATTGTGACTTGATTATCTCTTGGAGGAATTTAGAGAAGCGATCGTGGTGGTTTCGCCCAGAGAGCCCAGAGTCACACAGCTGTCAATAAAACAACCGTTTCTGTGGAGACGAGGATGAACCAGACTGCCGGGTGGTTGGAAGGCCCTTCAAAAGAAATGAACTATCTGTTTCTTTTTAGTTGTGCTGTCGGCAAGAAGGGGGCGTCACGTAAGTAGTGTAAAGTAGTATTATTACTTTTAAAATGAGTGATGTGGTGAGTAACTCCAATAATAACTGGCCACAGGTTTAATCCAATGTGTACAGTATTTAAACTTTTCTGTTCCTGGGGTCGGGATACACAGATTGATCCCAACTGACGAGACCCTCTATTACATCCCAATAACACACCTGCCTATGGGCCCGACAGGTAAAAACCAGACTCTGTGTTGTTTCAAGAGTGAGGAGAAGCACGACAAACAGTTAACAATCAGATTTGATGGGCAGCAGCGTGGTGTGACCTCTGACCTCTGACCTCCCTGTGTGGAGGGGAGGCAGAAGTAAAGTTCCTCGACAGGGATCAATAAAATACCTGATTAAAAGCAGGTTGTGAGTTGTCTCTGAGCGGTGAGACCATCAGATCTGGTACCACGTGCAGGAGGATGCAGTCGAGGCGTGGCGGGCGGGAGGGTCTGGCTTCTGAACCGGCAGACGGAGGATGTGAAGACCTTCTGAATGTCCAGGAGTTTGAACATCGGGGGATTGGAGACGCGAGCGAGAGCTGCTGTCTGTCAGAGGATGCCATGTAACTGTCAGGAGCCTCTCACTCAGGGATGTAGTCGGGGGTGAACTTAGCTTTACCTGTCTGTTAATAATAACTTTCTAATGAGATTTTTACTTGTATGGCATTTTTCAAAAGATGGTTACAACGTGCTTAACAGGCCAAGACGAATAGAGCACAGTGGTAACACACACACACACACACACACACACACGAAAAATAAAAGATTACATTGAAGTTTAAGACAATACAAATCAAATCACAATTATTTGATTGGCCTCACAGTGCCGATAATATGAAAGTGATAAATGCTAAGACCAGCATAACTGAGTTGTATAAAGTGTCTTTTTCTATTTTCTATGTTCCTATAAATAAATGTCCATTTGCTCTGTTGATGGTTGATATGAGACAATAGTGACTCATCCTATAGCCACTTCATGAAAGGGGTGTCAGGTAGTTCGACAATCTAAACAATCTCTAACTGAGTTATGGTTTTTAAATACATCGACTACATGAAATCTACCGTCATATGTGGATCAGGACTGAAACAGAGTTTTCCACACGTTTCATCCAATTCCCAAACTTGACCTGGAAATGATCAGTTTCATTCTTCATACTTTAACCAGGTGAATTGATAGTAGAACTGTCCTTCATTATTTCCATCTAAACTAGTGGTTCTTCATCCCTAACAGTGCTGCTTGGGGGTCATTTTAGTTTTGGTTCCACTTGTTCTAAACATCAAGACTGAACTTCTTTGTGTTTTAGAGAATTGACAAAGTTACACTGTCTTCATTTCACATTTCACATTTTCTCCAGCAGGGGTGATGGAGGTCATGGAATCAATACAGAAGAAATACTGTCGTCATTCTGAGAAAAACTTTATTCATTCTTGTCAACATTCAGTTTGTTCACACATCAATAAAACCTGGTAAAAGACTCTTGTTCAATCTTTCCATCTAAACATTCACTTCATCCACACAATCAGTCATTTAAACCAGCATGTGGAGGAACAACTGGATGCTCTCCCTAGGAACTACAATGGGAATAATAATAATAATGACATTTGTAGTGCACTTTTCTTACCAAAGGTAAAAAGTGCTGGGAACAAATGAAACACATGAACAACTATTCAGTTGTAGTAAAGGGAAGACTGACAGTGCTGGAGCCATCAAGGCCGTGCAGTGAAACAGAAATAGAACAAGACAATGTGATGAAAATATTACAGCAACAATTCAAATATGCTGAGAACATAACAACTATATAAACCACACAACAGTTTAAGTAATAACATGTTTTTGTATTTTTACATGAGTAAATAAAAGTATAAGTCAGCAAAATTAATTTTGTTTCTGTCCATCAAAAATGATAATACAATAGTGATTCAACCTCTAGACAGTTCATGAAAGCTTTTAGAAAAATCCTCTGACAGACAGGAAGTGATTTTATATTTCTGACAGCAACAAAAGGGATTTGAACACCACAGTGAAGAACACCACAGTGAAGAACACCACAGTGAAGAACATCACAGTGAAGAACACCACAGTGAAGAACACTACAGTGAGGATGAGAGACAAAGATGGAGACTAAATAAAAAGCAAAATATATATATATTTTTAAATCTCACAGATTACCACTTTAATAACCTCTATCTACTTGAGCTCACACAACTCAGCAGTTTCTCCTATAAAAAACCAAAATCCAGGATGGAGGGTCTGGGTGAAGGAGGTCTGGACTCTGTGGAGGAGAGTCATGGTCTCAGAGACGCTGTAGAAGGACAGAATACCTGCCCTGTGATCCAGGTACACTCCTACTCTGGAGGATGGAGGGCCCAGTGTATTAGTTGAGATACTGTTGTGTCTGAATTGGTATCTGTTGTTGAAACAGTCTAATGCCCAAGATTTGTCATTGTATCCAAATCCACTTACATTTGAGCCTGTTCTGCTAATATTCTTGTCTGAGACTGCTACTGAAACTCCTCCCCCTGTCCACTCTACCTCCCAGTAACAATGTCCTGTCAGACCCTCTCTACTCAGGACCTGAAACCAATCAATGAATCTGTCTGTGTGACTAGGATATAACTGGTCTGTTCCCATTAATGTTGCTTTTCTGTTTCCCTCAGATAATAACAGACGTTTGTTTGCTGTGTTTGGATCCAGTGTGATTTGACGTGAATATTGTAAGAACTCAGCTCTGGTCTTGGGCTCTGGATGTGGCAGTAAAACATCCACTTCAGTCACTGTCAATGAGATCTTTGGCCCTTCCTCTTTCAGAATGCCCTCTAGTTTATCTCTCACCTCTGACACAGCAACAGCCACATCCTCAAAGTAGCGCAGAGGATGGACACTGGTGGGTAGGTCTGTAGATTCACTGAGACATGAGAGGGAGGGGTAATTCTGCAGGAAATGGATGCTATCTGTGTGTGAGAGCTGCTCCAGTTCAACACATTTCCTCCTCAGTTCAGCAATCTCCTGCTCCAGCTTCTTCAGGAGTTCATCTGCCTGATGAACCTTTGCTTCCTGCTGGGATCTGATCTGCTCCTTCATATCAGATCTTCTTCTCTCAATGGAACGAATCAGCTGAGTGAAGATCTTCTCACTGTGCTCCACTGCTTTATCAGCAGAGCAGTTGATAGCCTTCACCTCCTGTTGAAGCACCTTCACGTCTTTCTCTCTGTCCTGAATTCTCTGCTGGATGTTCTGCTGACTCACCCCGAGCTCTTTCTGCCTCTGATTCCTTTCTGCTTCTGCTGAGACTGTATCGTGGTCTTTATGTTCATCCATGGAACACAGGTAACAGATACACTGCTGATCGGTACGGCAGAAAGCCTTCATCACCTCGTCATGACGAGAGCAGATGTTCTCCCGAAGCTTCTTGGAGGGGTTGACCAGCTTGTGTTTCTCAAAGGTGGGGGATTGATAGTGAGGCTGGAGGTGGCGCTCACAGTAAGAGGCCAGACACACCAGACAGGACTTGAGGGCTTTCAGCTTTCTCCCAGTGCAGAAATCACAGGCCACATCTCCAGGTCCGGCATAGCAGTGATCAGGAGGAGCATCTTGGAGTCCAGTCTTCTTCAGTTCTTCTACTACAGCTGCAAACATGGTATTCTTCACCAAAACAGGCCTTGGTCTAAAGGTCTGTCTGCACTGGGGGCAGCTGTGGATATTCTTCTGATCCTCTTCATCCCAGAAGCCTTTAATACAGCTCATACAGTAGCTGTGCCCACAGGGAATAGTCACCGGATCCGTCAGTAGATCCAGACAGATCGAGCAGCAGAAATTGTCCTGGTCCAGCTGTATTCCTTGCTGCGCCATTTCATCTCTCAATGACAGTGAATGTCAAACAGTTTCACTTCCCGTCAATAGGTAAGAGTTGTGTTGCAATCCAATCCAAACTCTAATTTGCTGATCTACTGTGAATGGGCTCGCCAGCTTTGCTAGTTCACACTGTTGTTTCCACCCATCCTTCAACTGGAAGATCAGATCTGTGAAAGGGGGCGGATGAGGAAATATGTTGACCCATTGGAACTGGCTTAGTCTGACAGAGCAGGAAGAAGTGGAATGGTTTATCAGGTTCTGCTTCATACCAGGAAGAGGGGAAGTTTTAAAGAGGCAGTGCATGTTTAGCCCTTGTTTACCATTTGAGATTAAGATTATGACGGGGAAAAAAATTGAATAGTTACATTTGGGGTCAATGATCTCACTGGGTTATTAAAAACATGTTTTAGCTCAACCCCGTTATAGAAACACCACAGCAATGACACCAAAGAACAAAAAAAAAAAGGGTCACTTAAAAAAAGACATGAATTTGTTCATATGTGTGGCTGTTTAAGTGACATACTAGATATTTTCCCTCTTTTTTAATAGGAAGGAAAAAAAAAAACCCAAACAATAAATGGGTCCAAAATGTAACAAAGATTGGGAATGGACAAATCTGGCGTAAACAACCAAAGAAACTTTCCAAAATTCCTTATTTTTCCCCAAAATACACCCTTTCTTGGGTGACAATTTTGGTCAGGTAAATTTTTTGAGTCTTCCTTTGCCAAAAAGGGATTCAAATCAAAGTTTTTTCTAAAAGGGGAACTTTTGGTTTTTTCCCGGTTTCCCCGGGGCAGAAATTTTTAAGGTTTTTTGGGGCTCGGAAAATTTGTTTAAGGGAAGCGAAAATTAAAAACACAAACCTTAATAATTTATAGTTAAAAAAGGGACGGTTGGTTTTTTTTGAATTTTTTGGCTGAAAATTTATTCTTTTTCTATCTACGTAGAAAGACCTAAACTTCTTTTAAAAAATTTTCTTCAAAAATGCTTTTCAGCCTTTTTTAGGCTTTGACGGGCCCCGGGGGGGAAAAAAATTGAATTTTTAAAATTGGAAAAAAAAAAAAAACCTTGGGCAGGGAATTGTTTGAAAATCAGAAACCATTTTCCCAATTTTTTTTTCCCTTAAGCAAAAAAAAATTTTCCCCCCCGGGGGCCCCCAAGGTTTTTCCCCCTTCCCCCAGCACAAGGGGCATTTGGAACCCTTTTTTGGGGGGGCTCCCAAAAGGGAAAGTTTGCTTTTTTTTAATGGATACGAAAAATGGGGGAAAGGTTTTTGGTGGTTTTTTGGTTTAAACCCCCGTTTTCAAACCCCCCCAAAATGGAACCCCCCAAAAAAAAGGGGGTTTTTGTTAAAGTTTTTTGGGAAATTTTTGGGCAGCTCCCCCAAAAATTTGGAAAAACCCCCCGTTTAGGGAAAACCCCCGTGTTTGGGAAAATGGGGGGTTCCAACCCCCTTTCCCATGGAACCAGGGGTTTGGGAAAAGGTTTCCCTTGGGTGGTTGTACTGGTCGCTCCCCCGTGGAACCAGTAGGGGACACCGGTGCGGGTTAAAAAACTAAAATTTTAACAAATTCTGTAAAAAAAATGTTGTTATATGGTATCTGGGGCCCAACCCAACGACAATAAAGTGCAGTGTATATACAGTTAAGGGGGTTTCCATGGGGAAAGTACCTCAGACACTTCCTCAGACTTTCCGCTTTTTCATCCGACTATGAATGGTATTCATTTGAAAAATTTTGTTTGCATTCATTGCAATGATTTTTTAATTCCAACAAAACCTTTTTCAAAAGATCCCGTCCTTTCTTCCCTTTTTTTGGGAGTTATTTTGTACATAGATTCTATGTTACTTTAAAAAACAAATTTTCCCCCCTTTTATTTGCTCTTTTTTTTTATTTTTTCTTCTTTAAATGAATAAAATACTCTGTGTTCTTGGAGGGTGATTTTTTGTCAAAGCCCATTGAGTTTGCTGGGGGGAAACCCCGCATGATTCAGAAATTTTCTCCATGGACCCGGGCACATGGGAAGAGGGCAGGATTTTTCCCCCATGTGGGTTTAAACCCTCTGACTGAGCTGTCGCGTACTGCCTCCTCACGACTTTTTCTTTCTGCTGCTGCTCTGAGTACCCCGCTCTGGCAGCGCGAGAGGACGATGGTGTGGGGGCAAGGAGTTTTGGGGCTTTCTGTTCCCCCACCGGCCTACTGGCTCAGGGGTTTTTGATAAAAATACCCAAAAAAAAATAGTCAAAGGGGTTCAGGGGGCCCGACGTAATGACAAGGGACAATTAGCCTAAAATGCCCCCCAGAGACCCCCCCAGGGGGCAAGTGTGTTAAGACCCCCCCATAAGGCTAGTAAAGTGGGAAAAAATTTTTATCCCTTTTTGACCAAACTAAAAAACTGGTGAACAACAGATTTTGTGAAAAGCTGGAATTGGTAAAACGGGGTTAAAATCGGGATTCCCACCCTTTTTTGGAATATTTTAAGTCATTGCAGACAGTTTTGTCAGTTGGTTCCCGGGGCCGATCGGTTTTGTTTCTGTTGAAAAATAAAACTCTATCAACAACTGATCATCTCCGTGCTTTTTTCAACCCCGTTTGAGACTCCATAACTACTAATTATGAAGAAGATTAAGTGTTGGGGGGGAGGTCCAGTCTTCAACACTGGCCCCAAAATTGACTTTTTCCGACACGCACGTAGCGGTAAAAGCTTTCATTATTTGATTTGGGGTTCCAACCCAAAAAAAAACCGGGGAAAACATATGGGGCTCCCGGGCGTGTGAACAATGTTGGGTTTTGCTTCACCAAATTTAGAGGAACGTACAAGATGTACCAAAAGAAGAAAGGAGGCCCAATGACGCCCTACGATATGTTTCCTGTCTTAATTACACAGAAGAGAGTGAGGTATGTATTTAAAATTACAGAATTAAACGCAAAAAGAAAACTACCAGTGTTTCCCCTACCATTGTATTTGGAAACCCACACCTGAACAATGATAGTCCCACCTGAAAAGAATGATAGGGGCCACCAACGAATGATATCCACCTGAAAAGAAAGATAGTCCACCGAACGAAGATAGTCCCCCCCCTAACGATGATAGTCCCAAACCTTAACGAATCTGGCCGGCGCTCAAAATTCATTAATATTCCTCAACAACCTAAAAATGGCACCTGCAGACCCCGCTTGGGGATTGCTGCAAGAAAAGTGAAAGTAAAATCTCTAAACTAACCCTAAACTCTAATCATTTCTTTCCTGTCTTGAAAATTGGGCAACAACCGTTTTCAACCCACAATGCACGTATTTTGGGGTTTGCTTCCTATATTAGGGGCCTATGTTGAGTCCATTGTGTTCTCACATGGGACGAACCAACCCTGGTTTCCCCTTTAACGGACCCAATCCCCCATTTTCAGGGGGACCACGGTTGGATTTTTTGGTTTCCCACCAGATTTAAATGCGTGTTCTCACCTCTCCAGACGTACCGGACTAACGAGTAAAGCACCAGGTTGGATTTTAAAAGGAAAAAGGGGAGGGTTAAAACGCCCGAGAACCCGAAAAAATGCTAGCGGCTACTGATGTTGGTTGCGATGTTTTTGTCTGATGTTGGGTACGACGTTTGGGTGGACGGGAATGGTGTTACTGATTTTTAGGGGGACTGACGTTGGTTTGTGGATTTGCGTTGAGGACAGGGTTTGAGGTTTTGACTGGGGGGTGTTGAGGTTTGATAAAAGTTTGGGGTGTGACTGACGAGCCAACATAAAGTTTTTTTTTGGGTTTAATTAACAATGAATTTGAAAAAAACATTTTTGGATTTCTTTTTGTGGTGGATTTGTTCTTTTAAGTGTTTAACATTTTTTTTTAAAGTTTAAAGGATTTCACACACACAGCTTGCCCCGGTCTCTCGTGCCACCCGTTCCCCCCGTGTTCCCCCCTCCCCCTTGTGTTTTTCCCGTGCTCTTTCTGTGTGTTGGTGTGTGTGTGTGTGTGTGTTTTTGTGTTGGTGGGCGTCTCCAGCTCCGCACCTCCCCGGTTCCCCACCTACCTCTCGCCACCTGCTCTACCTCCCACACCCGTGGTTACATCATCAGCTCCAGTAAAAACCTGGGCTTTCCACCACTTTTTGTCCAGATGGTTGTTCAGCCCGTGGTCGCCACGGCCCCGGTCCTACTTGTGCTTCTAGTTTGGGGTTTCTTTTTTTCTCGCCCTGTTAATTCTTTTTTCCCTGTGCCCCAGGTCTCTTTTCACTACCCACCCCTTTGGGGCCTCCCCCCCGCTGTCAAACCTTTCCCAAACCCACCCCAAACCTGTCTACCTGCCTTTCAAAAACAAACCTAAAAAAACAGGATTTTTTTCCTAAAGCAATTAGGGAAACATGTTTCGTAATACCAAAAATCCAAATGTCATCCCAAAAATTTGTTTCGATCTTTTTTTTAATTTTTATTTGGTTTTTGGGGCTTTCCCGTAAAGGAATTTTCTTTGCTGGTTGAACATTTCCACTGAAAATATTAACTTGTCGGATTGAACTCCGGCTGGCACTCCCAGCAACAGAGGCAGTCCCCCTACAAACTAATAAAAGGGGTTTAAGATCGAAATTTTGTAATGAGGCCCAGGAGGGGGAGAAGGAGGGGCCCCCCCCCCCCCCCCCCCCCCGGGGGGGAACT